>JARPMJ010002907.1:27500-80000 GCA_033366665.1 Phoxinus dragarum
AGTGAGCAATTCTTAACACAACCAGTCAAACGATTTTATTATGTTTTTAAAAGACGTCCCTTCTACTCACCAAGGCCGCATTTATTTGATTAAATATTTAAAAAATCTGTAATATTGTTACAATTTTATGACAATTTAAAATAACTGTTTTCTATTTTAAACATTATTCTGATTTCTGGAGGATCATGTGACACTGAAGACTGGAGTAATGATGATAAATTCAGTTTTGATCACAGGAATAAATTACACTTTACTGTATATTCACATAGAAAACTGATGATTTACATTAGAATAATATTTCACAATTGTTTCTGTTTTTATTTAATTTTTAATCAAATAAATGCAGCCCTGGTGAGCAGAAGAAACTTATTTTAAAAATATCACCGATCCCAAACTTTTGACTGGTAGTTGCTTCATACTTATTCACTGCATACTTACTTTTGCACTACATTTGCACTTTATATATAGATTTTCTATTGTGTTATTGACTGTACATTTTTCTTTAATTTAATTAATTTCATTATTTAAAAGGGACAATGCATATTAATAATGAACATCTTAGATTTTCAGCAATGTAAATATGCCAGAGTTAGGTCAGGTCATCAGTAACACAGCTAAACATCGAAATTAAATACGAAACATAATTTAAAAGACGCCACAATTTTCATTAACATTGCATAACAGAGACACCACAGTTAGCAGACAGGGTATCTACGGTGGACACACACACATACACATACACAGTAAAGTGCTATATGTACATTAAGTACATTTGAATTGTGTTAAAGTGCTATTAGGCTACATGCAGTAAAGTTTATTTAGTGCAGCAGATTAGTAAAAAAATCGTTCACTTTCTATATAGAAAATCTATATACAGAGCGCAAATGTAGTGCAAAATGAAGTAAGTGAATAAGAAGCAACTACCAGTCAAAAGTTTGGGATCGGTGAGATTTTTTATGTTTTTAAAAGAAGTTTCTTCTGCTCACCAAGGCTGCATTTATTTGATAAAAAATCAAATAAAAACAGAAAAATTTTTGAAATATTATTAGAATGTAAAAATATCAGTTTTCTATGTGAATATATATAGTAAAGTGTAATTTATATCCTGTGATCAAAGCTGAATTTATCATCATTACTCCAGTCTCATGATCCTTCAGAAATCAGTCACAAACAATCATAATGTTTAAAATAGATAAGTTATTTTAAATTGTCATAATATTTAACAATATTAAAGATTTTTTAAAATCTTTTTAATATTTATACAAGCATGAAATGTGGCACAGATACTCTCTAAGGGCCACTATTTTGGAAAAAGGCGTTGACCACTCAAAAATTCAAAATGGCGGCCAATTTTCAAGATGGCCGCCATTGCTATTCAATGCTTATTATATAAATTATGGATACTCTCTAAAGAACATGTCAATGAAAAAAGAGGCTTGTCCCTCAAAAGTTCAAGATGGTCGCCATTTTTAAAGATGGCCACTGTTCCTGTCGAAAAAGAATTATTTCAATTGTTCAAATGGTGATGCAAGCATAAAATTAGGCAGAAATACTCCTCAAGGAACACTTTTTTGGAAAAGGTATATGCCACTCAAAAATTCAGGATGGCGACCATTTTTCAAGATGGCCGCCATTTCTGTCAAATAGTCATAATGTCTGCTTTGTCTGCCTCCTCTCCTTTGACCTGTCCGGCTTAGTTATATAAAATCCCCGCCGGCATAGCTCTCAGGCTCATTGGAGTACACACGCCTCTCCACCACGGCAAGGTGCAGTCCACAGAAAAATGGTTGCCATCTTGAATTTTTGAGTTTTCCAAAAAAACATTCTGAAGAGAGTATTTTCACAAAATGTTATGTGCATCACTGTTTGAACAATTGATATAATGAGCATTTGACAGAAATAGCGGCCATCTTGAAAAAATGGCAGTCATGTTGAATTTTTGGGTGGCCAACACCTTTTTCCCCAAAAGTGACCCTCAGGCCCCATCCACACTACTGCGTTTTTGTTTAGAAACGGAGACCTTTTGCTACGTTTGCTCCTCCCGTCCAGACTACGGCAAAAACGAAGACCTAAAACGGGAAAGTTTAGAAACGCCGCCGACCCCGTTTTGTGTTTTGAATCTCTGGAGGGCGTTTAGTGAAGACGGTCAAAACGGAGGACTTTAGAAACGCTGACGCAGAGGCTCACGCTCGGCTCTATGATCGGGTGTCATCAGTCATGGCGTATCCTTCCCTGATTCGTCAGCCACCCATCACATGACCCGTCCCCGGGAAGAAAACATACAAAAACAGCCTGGACTACGTAACGTTAGTGACTGCAACATGGATAACGAATTACAAGCGTTACTGACGTTGATGTCTTTGCTAGCAGCTGTTGTGCAAATAAATTCTGCATTTTACAATCCCAACACTGCCTACATGCTCCTGTGTACACCGGCACACACACGCCCAGTGTTGGTGAATGATCACGTGATCCGCGTTTTCAGCCGTTTTAATGTGGACGGAGATCAATTCTAATACGCAGCTAAAACGCTGGTGTGGACGGAGATCGTATTCGTTTTAATTCTCCGTTTCTAAACTAAAACGCAGTAGTGTGGATGAGGCCTGAGAGAGTATCTCCTTAGAGAGTAATTCCCCGTGTGTTTTGTCTTGGCCAGGTCACAGTTGTGCATGATAACTTGTTCTCAGCTGACTTACCTGGTTAAATAAAGGTGAAATAAATAAAATATAATAAAACAAAAACACTGAGAGAGAGAAAAAAAGGATGTAGAAAAATTCCCAAATTTCACAAACAATGAGAAAGAAACATGTGTGTGTGTGTGTGTGTATCAGTGATCTTCTTAGTTTCGGAGTATGTCTGATATTAGCGTCCCTGTTCCTCCTGTTTCCGCCTCTAAATCTCCGGTTAATCCCAGTGTGTTCCTCCGGCCGCTGCTGAAGTGTGTGTTCAGCTCACAGCCAGACGCTGATGTTAACCTGCTGTGTGTAAATGGTTTATAAGGTCCCATCGTGATCTTCACAGCGGTGGAAAGGTTAGAGCGTCTTCTAAACTTTTGTTTTCTCCTTGAAAGCGTGTTTAGTTCTTCATTGCTGCTGTAATGCAGCGAGAACTGATCGAGTTTTAAAGCAAGAAGAAGCCACAAGATCGAGTGCTTTACATATAAAACACCAGGGGCCGTATCTTGCACCCAGCGCACATGACTTTGTACACCGACGCATGTATCATTCCTATTTTGCACCCGCGCACAGCGGACTCTTCCCTCCACACGTTCCCTGGTGATATTCTGCAGTTTCAGAAAACAGCTCCGCCATCACTTTTATGATGAATAGATGCACTTTTATGATGAATAGATGCAGTTTTATGATGTATAGATGCACTTTTATGATGAATAGATGCACTTTTATGATGAATAGATGCACTTTTATGATGAATAGATGCACTTTTATGATGAATAGATGCACTTTTATGATGGATAGATGCACTTTTATGATGAATAGATGCACTTTTATGATGTATAGATGCACTTTTATGATGAATAGATGCACTTTTATGATGTATAGATGCACTTTTATGATGGATAGATGCACTTTTATGATGGACAGATGCACTTTTATGATGAATAGATGCACTTTTATGATGAATAGATGCACTTTTATGATTAATAGATGCACTTTTATGATGGATAGATGCACTTTTATGATGGACAGATTCACTTTTATGATGAATAGATGCACTTTTATGATGTATAGATGCACTTTTATGATGAATAGATGCACTTTTATGATGTATAGATGCACTTTTATGATGGATAGATGCACTTTTATGATGGACAGATGCACTTTTATGATGGACAGATGCACTTTTATGATGGACAGATGCACTTTTATGATGAATAGATGCACTTTTATGATGGATAGATGCACTTTTATGATGGACAGATGCACTTTTATGACAGACAGATGCACTTTTATGATGGATAGATGCACTTTTATGATGGATAGATGCACTTTTATGATGGATAGATGCACTTTTATGATGGATAGATGCACTTTTATGATGGATAGATGCACTTTTATGATGAATAGATGCACTTTTATGATGGATAGATGCACTTTTATGATGGACAGATGCACTTTTATGACAGACAGATGCACTTTTATGATGGATAGATGCACTTTTATGATGGATAGATGCACTTTTATGATGGATAGATGCACTTTTATGATGGATAGATGCACTTTTATGATGGATATATGCACTTTTATGATGTATAGATGCACTTTTATGATGTATAGATGCACTTTTATGATGTATAGATGCACTTTTATGATGGATAGATGCACTTTTATGATGTATAGATGCACTTTTATGATGTATAGATGCACTTTTATGATGGACAGATGCACTTTTATGACAGACAGATGCACTTTTATGATGGATAGATGCACTTTTATGATGAATAGATGCACTTTTATGATGGATAGATGCACTTTTATGATGGACAGATGCACTTTTATGACAGACAGATGCACTTTTATGATGGATAGATGCACTTTTATGATGGATAGATGCACTTTTATGATGGATAGATGCACTTTTATGATGGATAGATGCACTTTTATGATGGATAGATGCACTTTTATGATGTATAGATGCACTTTTATGATGTATAGATGCACTTTTATGATGTATAGATGCACTTTTATAATGGAGAGATGCACTTTTATGATGTATAGATGCACTTTTATAATGGATAGATGCACTTTTATGACAGACAGATGCACTTTTATGATGGATAGATGCACTTTTATGATGGATAGATGCACTTTTATGATGTATAGATGCACTTTTATGATGTATAGATGCACTTTTATGATGGACAGATGCACTTTTATGACAGACAGATGCACTTTTATGATGGATAGATGCACTTTTATGATGGATAGATGCACTTTTATGATGTATAGATGCACTTTTATGATGTATAGATGCACTTTTATGATGTATAGATGCACTTTTATAATGGAGAGATGCACTTTTATGATGTATAGATGCACTTTTATAATGGATAGATGCACTTTTATGATGTATAGATGCACTTTTATGATGTATAGATGCACTTTTATGATGTATAGATGCACTTTTATGATGGATAGATGCACTTTTATGATGTATAGATGCACTTTTATGATGTATAGATGCACTTTTATAATGGATAGATGCACTTTTATGATGTATAGATGCACTTTTATAATGGATAGATGCACTTTTATGATGTATAGATGCACTTTTATAATGGATAGATGCACTTTTATGATGTATAGATGGACTTTTCTTAGCTTCAATCTGATGGTTGCAATCCACTGCCATTATAAAGCTCAGAAGCATCATGTTTATTAATATAACTCTGATTGTATTCTTCTAAAAAAAGAATACACTTAGGATGCCTTGAGGGTGAGTAAATCATGGGGTAATTTAAAAGTATCCAGCCATTGGCATGTGTGGCAAACCGTTAGTTTTAGTCCCTGGGCGTCACTGATGAACTCGATACAGAATGTGCGTCACAAGAATGTGCCGATTGCAGACTCTTTAAAACTGTTTGTGTTTGTGTGGTAAATCAATTCTCTCTTTGTCGTGGATTTGGTTCAGTTGTGATGTGTTTTGTGCGGTGATGAGTGTGTCCTTGTGATCACGGTCGTGTGACGCTCACACAGAGTTTGTCCTCTGACGGACGAGAAGCGCCGACGGCTGTATGTGTGTGTGTGTGTTCAGCTCTCATTTCTAATTCAACAAGAATGACTAAACCTTCATTACACACACATTCAGGGAGAAACACACACCGACTGCATCTGGAATGACATGCTATGTGGAAGTATGTCAGTTATCTGTGTGTGTGGAGTAGTGTAGTTAGGATGCTGCCTTTGTAGACACTAAGAGCCCTATCATACACCCGGTGCGACGCTAGTGTGTTTCGCTAGCTTCAGCCCGACGCAGTTATCATTTTCTCGCGCTGTAGTCACTTGTACAGCACAGTAGTATCTGTACTTTCACTTTTTCAAGAACGTTGTGTACTTTGTCCACCTCTGGCACTATGTCAGTTATCTAGTGTATTTAGGATGCTGCCCATGTAGACACTACATCAGCTCACTTGGTAGACAGCAGCTCGCTTCTCCTCACTTGCACCCTGCGCTGAGAGGGTCTCTTCGTTCACTAGGGTTATTCGTCTCTATATTTGTTCATTAGGAGTTATTTGTCTCTATATTTGTTCACTAGGGGTTATTCGTCTCTATATTTGTTCATTAGGGTTATTCGTCTCTATATTTGTTCATTAGGAGTTATTTGTCTCTATATTTGTTCACTAGGGGTTATTCGTCTCTATATTTGTTCACTAGGGGTTATTTGTCTCTATATTTGTTCACTAGGGGTTATTTGTCTCTATATTTGTTCACTAGGGGTTATTCGTCTCTATATTTGTTCACTAGGGGTTATTTGTCTCTATATTTGTTCACTAGGGGTTATTTGTCTCTATATTTGTTCACTAGGGGTTATTTGTCTCTATATTTGTTCACTAGGGGTTATTTGTCTCTATATTTGTTCACTAGGGGTTATTTGTCTCTATATTTGTTCACTAAGGGTTATTTGTCTGTTTGTTCACTAGGGGTTATTCGTCTCTATATTTGTTCACTAGGGGTTATTTGTCTCTATATTTGTTCACTAGGGTTATTTGTCTCTATATTTGTTCACTAGGGGTTATTTGTCTCTATATTTGTTCACTAGGAGTTATTTGTCTCTATATTTGTTCACTAGGGGTTATTCGTCTCTATATTTGTTCACTAGGAGTTATTTGTCTCTATATTTGTTCACTAGGGGTTATTCGTCTCTATATTTGTTCACTAGGGGTTATTTGTCTCTATATTTGTTCACTAGGGGTTATTTGTCTCTATATTTGTTCACTAGGGTTATTTGTCTCTGTATTTGTTCACTAGGAGTTATTCGTCTCTATATTTGTTCACTAGGGGTTATTCGTCTCTATATTTGTTCACTAGGGGTTATTTGTCTCTATATTTGTTCACTAGGGTTATTTGTCTCTGTATTTGTTCACTAGGAGTTATTCGTCTCTATATTTGTTCACTAGGAGTTATTCGTCTCTATATTTGTTCACTAGGGGTTATTCGTCTCTATATTTGTTCACTAGGGGTTATTTGTCTCTATATTTGTTCATTAGGGTTATTTGTCTCTATATTTGTTCACTAGGGTTATTTGTCTCTGTATTTGTTCACTAGGAGTTATTCGTCTCTATATTTGTTCACTAGGAGTTATTCGTCTCTATATTTGTTCACTAGGGGTTATTTGTCTCTATATTTGTTCACTAGGGGTTATTCGTCTCTATATTTGTTCACTAGGAGTTATTCGTCTCTATATTTGTTCACTAGGGGTTATTTGTCTCTATATTTGTTCATTAGGGTTATTTGTCTCTATATTTGTTCACTAGGGGTTATTTGTCTCTATATTTGTTCATTAGGGTTATTTGTCTCTATATTTGTTCACTAGGGGTTATTTGTCTCTATATTTGTTCACTAGGGGTTATTCGTCTCTATATTTGTTCACTAGGGGTTATTTGTCTCTATATTTGTTCACTAGGGGTTATTCGTCTCTATATTTGTTCACTAGGAGTTATTCGTCTCTATATTTGTTCACTAGGGGTTATTCGTCTCTATATTTGTTCACTAGGGGTTATTCGTCTCTATATTTGTTCACTAGGAGTTATTCGTCTCTATATTTGTTCACTAGGGGTTATTCGTCTCTATATTTGTTCACTAGGAGTTATTCGTCTCTATATTTGTTCATTAGGGTTATTTGTCTCTATATTTGTTCACTAGGGGTTATTTGTCTCTATATTTGTTCACTAGGGGTTATTTGTCTCTATTTGTTCACTAGGGGTTATTTGTCTCTATATTTGTTCATTAGGGTTATTTGTCTCTATATTTGTTCATTAGGGTTATTTGTCTCTATATTTGTTCACTAGGGGTTATTCGTCTCTATATTTGTTCACTAGGGGTTATTTGTCTCTATATTTGTTCACTAGGGGTTATTCGTCTCTATATTTGTTCACTAGGGGTTATTTGTCTCTATATTTGTTCATTAGGGTTATTTGTCTCTATATTTGTTCATTAGGGTTATTTGTCTCTATATTTGTTCACTAGGGGTTATTCGTCTCTATATTTGTTCACTAGGGGTTATTCGTCTCTATATTTGTTCACTAGGGGTTATTCGTCTCTATATTTGTTCACTAGGGGTTATTTGTCTCTATATTTGTTCACTAGGGTTATTTGTCTCTATATTTGTTCACTAGGGGTTATTTGTCTCTATATTTGTTCACTAGGGTTATTTGTCTCTATATTTGTTCACTAGGGGTTATTTGTCTCTATATTTGTTCACTAGGGTTATTTGTCTCTATATTTGTTCACTAGGGGTTATTTGTCTCTATATTTGTTCACTAGGGGTTATTTGTCTCTATATTTGTTCACTAGGGTTATTTGTCTCTATATTTGTTCACTAGGGGTTATTTGTCTCTATATTTGTTCACTAGGGTTATTTGTCTCTATATTTGTTCACTAAGGGTTATTTGTCTCTATATTTGTTCACTAGGGGTTATTTGTCTCTATATTTGTTCACTAGGGGTTATTTGTCTCTATATTTGTTCACTAGGGGTTATTTGTCTCTATATTTGTTCACTAGGGTTATTTGTCTCTATATTTGTTCACTAAGGGTTATTTGTCTCTATATTTGTTCACTAGGGGTTATTTGTCTCTATATTTGTTCACTAAGGGTTATTTGTCTCTATATTTGTTCACTAGGGGTTATTTGTCTCTATATTTGTTCACTAGGGTTATTTGTCTCTATATTTGTTCACTAAGGGTTATTTGTCTCTATATTTGTTCACTAGGGTTATTTGTCTCTATATTTGTTCACTAGGGGTTATTTGTCTCTATATTTGTTCACTAAGGGTTATTTGTCTCTATATTTGTTCACTAGGGGTTATTTGTCTCTATATTTGTTCACTAGGGTTATTTGTCTCTATATTTGTTCACTAGGGGTTATTTGTCTCTATATTTGCTCGCTAGGGGTTATTTGTCTCTATATTTGTTCACTAGGGTTATTTGTCTCTATATTTGTTCACTAGGGTTATTTGTCTCTATATTTGTTCACTAGGGGTTATTTGTCTCTATATTTGTTCACTAAGGGTTATTTGTCTCTATATTTGTTCACTAGGGGTTATTTGTCTCTATATTTGTTCACTAGGGTTATTTGTCTCTGTATTTGTTCACTAGGGGTCATTTGTCTGTTTAGGGAGCCTCTCGGACGCTCACACAGCCTCTCAGCAGAGAAGAGCTTGTCACAATCTATTACATGGCCTCAGAAATGAGCCTGAGCTGCACCTGGAGATGTGTGTTTCCGTGCATGATGCACACACACACACACACACACACACACACACACACCGCTGTGTTAGACGGAGCTCGGATCCCGTCAGAATCCCGGAGAAGAGTTCTGAGCTGAATGATAATGATTTCCCTCAACAGAACACGCTCAGTGATGTTTGCAGTTTGTTTACGCCTGTCTCATGAAAAGTCCTCGCCTCTGTGTTTCGGCTGTTCTAGATTCTGTTTGCTTCCTCCCCCTGAATGCTTCAGATGATCGTTTTTTGAGCTGTGTGTTCGTGGTGTTTATTTATTCATTCTTTTTATGTTGTAAAACTAACTTCAGCTCAGCATGGGGGAGATTTTATAAAAAGAGTTTCACTTCCAACATCTTTGACATGAGCTGTAAAGCGCAGCATGATTACATTGTTTCAGAGAGAAAATTATCTAAATGAAGAAATTAGTGATTGGTTACAATTATTGTTTCTGTTGATTAATAAGCACTGTCCATCCATCCATGCATTGCATACATACATGCATACATACAAACATCCATCCATACATGCATGCATACTAACATACACACATGTACATGGATGCATGGATCTATCCATATACATGCATCCATACATACATACATACATATATCCACACATACTTCAATACATCCATCCATCCATACATGCATGCATACATACTGTACATACTTATACATGCATGCATACATACTGTATATACATGCATTCATACATACATGCATTCATCCTTCTATACATACAAACAACACATCCATTCATCCATACACCAACACATACAAACATCCATCCATACACACATACATCAATACATGCATACTTTCATACATGCATACATCCATACGTACACCCATACATTAAAATTAAATTAAATAAAACAAATATATAAAAGGCAGTTTACCAAAGAAAAATTTAATGAATTAATATAAAATATCTATCCGCTATTTCAAAATCGTATTTTTGAGCCCAGTTATGGTTTATAAGTTGCTGTTTTGTATATTGTTGTGTTGCGCTGAAGGATTCCGAACACCTTTCGCTGCCGTTCTCACAGCTCAATCTTTTTCTGGTTCCTTTGGCATCTCGTATTTCTCGCTCCATTTATAGCGGGAGTGATCGCACATTCTCTCTCTCTCTCGTGATTGTGGTGGGTTACGGGCCCCGGGGCCGCGGGGCCGCGGGGGACAGTGTGCTGACCCTCCTCGTAAATCACAGAGCATGAAACAGACTCGCGGCGACACACACTCTCCTCCGCTGGACAACACGCTTCACAAGCCTGAGGAAGATCTGGCAGAAATACATTCACATTCTTCTGAAATCCAGTCATTTACTCACTCTAATGCAGTTTAAACTCATATTTATGTAAAACTTGTCGTGGATCATAGTTGTTCATATTCTTCTGAAATCATATGATTTCTTTGTGTATATAAAAAAAAAAAAAAAATTGCAGAAAATGTTCTCTTTTCAACACAGCTCTAAAATTGTATTCATGCTTGTATCAGATTATAGTGGCATTGAACTAAAAGAGAAAAGATGTCTGCCAGGTAATAACACACTGTGTATAAATGTGAATTTTTATTATATTTAAAAATAAAAAATAAATTTTTTAAATTTTAATTTTGTATTACTTTTAAATTATATTTTATTTTGAAATAATAGATTTTTTATTTTCTATTTATTTTAGTTTTGGAATATCTTTGGGAGTGACACTAGATGTCTTTGACCTTTGACCCCACTCCCTCAAATATCCCATCCTGATCATGACATCACATCACAAAATATTTTTTTTTATTTAAAATTTTAATTTTAAATTATTATAATTTATTTAGCATTTATTTTTTATTACTTTTAAATTATATTTTATTTTTAAGTAACTGATTTTGTATTTTATGTTTATTTATAGTTTGTATTATTTTTACTATTTAATTATTATTTTGAAGTATCACACACTAGATGTCACACCTTTGACCCCACTCCCTCAAATATCCCATCCCGACCCTGATCATGACATCACACCAAAAGTCCTTCAAACGTCCAGAAAACTCAAACATTCAATTCCATTCTAGTCCAGTTTGAAATGCAGTTAGTGTTTCAAACTTTAATGAAGGTTTTGACCGATATTTGAATAGAAATCAGGTTTCTTCTTATCTCCTCTATTAACATAAATTAAATTAGGCCAGTCCACGAAAGCACATCCCTGCTGGCCGTAGTGAATTCCATTAGTTGTGACGCTCTGAGAGTGTGTGTGGATATGAATGAGTCTGGTAATTAGTATCCTGAACGTGTGTGTTTTCTGCCTGCTCGTAGGAGAGGCTCTCGTAAACACGTTCGCTGGGGCTGTTAGACTCCCGCGGACCGCCAAAACACCCGCGGCTCCGTGCGAGGGGCCACCAGTGCCAGCCGCGCTATTATTAGGCCCTCAGCAAACATTCTCTCTGCCACCTCGCCAAACCCAAACCTCCAGCCCGTCAGAGATGTTTTAATGATGATGACGATGACGGATTGAACGAGCTAAAGAGATATTGTTCTCCGAATTGCAGATGTCAGATATAAACTTGCAATTGCGATAAAATATACAGAATTGCGAGAAAAAAATAAAAAATTGCAGGGAAAAAAGTCAGTATTGCAAATGTATATCAAGCAATTCTGACTTAATATATATATAAACTGAAACCATGGTTTCATGAAACTTCTGGCCCGTCAGAGATGTTTTAACGTGCCTGATGATGATGACGGATTGAAAGTTTAGTCAGAACTGAGATATAAACTCGCAATTCTGAGAAAAGATGTCAGTTATAAACTCGCAATTGTGATAAAAAAGTCAGAATTGCGATAAAAAAAATCTGAATTGCGAGAAAAAATGCCAGAATTGCGAGAAAAAAGTCAGAATTGCACATTTATTTCTCGCAATTGTGAGTTTATATCTCGCAATACTGACTTTTCTCAGAATTGCATGTTTAGTCAGAAGTGTGAGATATAAACTCGCAATTCTGAGAAACGATGTCAAATATAAACTCGCAATTACGATAAAGTCAGAATTGCTAGGAAAAAAGTCAGAATTGCGAGAAAAAAAGGTCAGAATTGCGGGATTATTTCTCGCAATTGTAAGTTTATATTTCACAATTCTGACTTTTTTTTATTATAATTGCATGTTTATAACTCGCAATTCTGACGTTATAACACACAATTGGTAGATATAAAGTCAGAACTGAGATATAATCTTGCAATTGTGAGAAAAAAAAAGTTAGAATTGCAAGTTTATTTCTCGCAATTGTGAGTTTATATCTCGCAATACTGACTTTATAACACACAATTGCGCCTTTACATATATCTTGCAATTCTGAGATAAAAAGTCGCAATTATCTTTTAAAATGTTTTATTCTGTGGCGGAAACAAGCTTCTATAGTATAGATGTCAAATAACTGACAACTTTTTTATTTTTTAGAATGTTTTCAAATATTGTTTTTGTCTGAAAGGGAAAAATGTTTTAGGTAATTTCTAGTAAGGTTTGCACGATATATCGGCCACCATATCGGTATCGGCTGATATATGTTCATTTTTAATGTTATCGTTATCGGCCGATAAGAAAACTTGGCCGATATATTAAAGCCGATAAATAATGTATTATTTCCTCCAGCTGAGACTCTTCAGATGCGCACTGTTCAACATGATGGGTTTGAAGTGCTTGAAATATTTAAATACAGTAAAGTGCAACATGTGTCATATCGGCTACATAAAATGATAATGAGAACATTATAATTGTGTGTTTGGGATGTGGATTTTAATGGTGTGACTTTTCTTTTTGTAATCAGACTCTCAAAATCATAAAAAAAAAAACTTTATCGGCCAATATATCGGTTATCGGCTTCCAGGTAATAAAATAACACACTGAAATGTGTTTCCTTATACTAATAGTACTTTTAATTTATTATATTATTGAATAAGCATTTATGGATTCTTTTATTATGTGTGTATATTTCTTTAGTATTTTTTTTTTTTTGTATTTTATTTTCATGTTTTAATTTGTTTTTTTTTTCAACCTTTTGACTTCTCACTTTTTTTTCTTTTTTTCAAAAAACATTTTTTTTTTTTTTTTTTTTTTAGAGAAAATAGTTGTATTAAAATTTCTGTTAAGGTTTGCACAATTTAGTTTTTTAAATAGGCCTGTGGTGCGACTTATGAATATATATTTTTTCATATTTAAAATATTCATGTGACGTCACATTTAAATGTACAAATATTCTATATAGTCTAAAAGTTAATATAATGTCATGAAAAGAATAGATGTGTTATTTTCAATTAACACGCATGTATAATAATTCTAGAACTTGCTGTGTGGTTGCCAAGATGCTGTAGTTGGCATGTTGCTAAGGAGTTGCTAGGGTGTTGCTAGGTGCTTGTGGCCATTAATAAAGATGTTCTGTGATTTGACAGGCTATTTTTCACCTCTTTTATTATCCGCCAACCGAAAATCATCCGATCGATTGGTAGTTTAGCCCTGTGACAACATGTGATCTGTTTTAAAAGCCCAGATTGTTGGCAGGTTTCATGTTCATCACTAAAGTGAAGTCTTCTACAGGCCTGCTGAGTCCAGGCTTTCAGAAGAAAGGTTGTAAATTAACAGACGGACAGATAGAAGCGCAAACGCCCCCGTGATGGATGTCATGAACTCTTTTAATATCAGAATGTTAGTGCATGATGGCATTAGCATCACACACACACACACACATGTGATGCTCCTCCTATAAATCAAAGCGCCGATACACAATAACTCGAGGCCTGTGTTCGCTTCACGTCCTCCCACACGCGCGTCTAATGGCCGCTGACTAACATGCATTTGTGTCATTGATAAAAGCATCATCAGATGCGGTGCGTGTGCATGCTAGCGTTAGCCTGACGGAGCTGTCTTTACTCGACTGCATTGATTTCGAGTATAATTGTAGAAAGCGTAAAATAAAGCAGTATTGTATCCCACAATGCAGATTTGACATTTCTATTCCAGCGTGACAAATGAATCATGAGTAATAATAACAGCGATATCTCCTTCTGTTGAATTTATTTGCTTGAACAAAATCTGAATCAAATAAATGGATGGAATTATACATGCTCAGAAAAATAATCTGAATTAATTTCTTGTTTTAAGCATAAACTCACATTTTTCAGAAAGCAAGAATTAATATCTTCAGGCATTTTGCACAAGTAAAAGTAAAAATGTTTGGATGTTTGTACTGGAAAACAAGCCAGAGTCGTAATATACAGTTGTAAAATGTATTCAATTTGCTGAAAGCACTGTTGAGCACTTTAAATATGTTAATTATTATATATATTTTTTCAATATTTAAATTTAATTCACATATTATCTATTATGACATCACAGGAACTGCCTACTCCAGAAGCAAAAACTCTATTCATTTTCTCCATAGGGAAATTTTATTTTACTGATTTTATAAACCGTTATAATCAGTGAGCTACGAGGCTGTTAATCGATAGTATTTGCTATGTATTAAGTCATTAGCCTGCGTTATTTCAACTTAAGTTTTAAAATAATTATTTAACAGTTGAATTTGTGGTCAAAAACTACATTACCCAAGATGCTGTGCAGAAATACCACCAATCAGAGTCTCCAAAAGATCTCTTTAGCTCCGCCCATTCTCCCTACGCTCTCAAAATATGGAAATATTTGTTTAGATGCTTGTACTGGAAAACAAGACAAAAAATACTGAGTACTAAAAAAAACTTATGAGTTATTATATTTGCTGAAGGCACTGTTCACCACTCTAATTGTTATGTTGATACAACAAATTTTCCATGAAAGTCCTGAAGCTTTCAAAAAAAAATAATAAAAAATTTTTCTCTCTCTCTTTCATTATTTGAATTTAATTCACATATTATCTATTACGACAGTCGGTTCCAGAAGTAAAAATTCTGTCCATAGGGAAATTGATTTTTAACGATAACTTATAAACATTTAAAATCAGCCTTACTGTGAGCTACGAGGCCAATCATCTATAGTATTTGCTTCTGTTGAAGCCATCAGCCTGCCTTATTTCAACTTAAGTTGTAAAATAATTGTTTAATATGGAGCTAATATTATGACAAAATGATTTGAATTTGAATTGTGTAAATCTGAATTATTTGCAAGTGTAATCTAACAAAATTGAATTTTAGGTGGTAGTTTAAATAGTTCTGAATTTGAATTTTTTTAAACGAATATTGAACATTTGAAATTTAACAAATTGAAATGTTTTTATGGCTGAATTTTATAGACATGTATTTTCAAACAGTAATATTCAGTTTAAAAAAATTCAGATTCAAGTTTTCAAGATGAAGAAATTCAGAACTTCAAATTCAGTTTTCTAAAATTCAATGTCAAAAATTCAAGTTCAAAAATTCAGATCTGACAGAAAGTAGGTCACAGGTCATCCACAGGGAAGAGTAGATGATCTCAGAAAAATCTCACAGAGCATTTTGGCCAATTGCCACTCTCTGAGGGACATTCTAAAACGCTTACGTGAAAAACGCTTAACGTGGCTCACTGTACGAAGACAGTGATATTAAAGGACCAAACTCAGTACAAATCATATTAATAAACCATAGCCTACTTTGTATAAAAAAATCAAAACCGTTATAAGAAAACACTTAACGTGGCTTAATAAACCTTAAACCTGATTTTTTATACATAGTAGGCCTATGGTTTATTAATGACCATTTAAGGTTTATTAAGCCATGTTAAGCGTTTTCTTATAACGGTTTTCTATGATTAGAACATGCTTAATTAAACGCGTTGCGTTCATATTCTGGGCTCATCTGATTTTTTATACATGGTTTATTATTATGATGCGTAGGCTACTGAGTTTGGTCCTTGTCTTTGTACAGTAAGCCACGTTAAGCGTTTTCTTATCGGTTTTCTATGGTAAGGAAATGCTTAACGCGTTGCGTTCATATTCTGGGCTCATCTGATTTTTTATACATAGTATGGTTTATTAATATGATGTGTACGGTCCTTATATCACTGTCTTCGTACAGTGAGCCACGTTAAGCGTTTTTCACGTAAGCGTTTTAGAATGTCCCCTCTTGTCATGAATCGCCCGGAGGTAAGTGATTCTTAAACATGAATGATTTTGTGTTTATATGTTAGGTTAGCGTTCTCAGCACGTGGGACATTTGTCTAAGCGGTCTCTGGTGTTTGTTTTAAAGTAGCCTACATTTTGTGTAAAATTGATTAGAACGCCACCTTGTCTACTAGACCTCAGTTACACAGACAGGACGCGAGCGGCGCGACGCAACACAGCTTGAATCGACTGTTGCAAAGAGCTGTGATTAGGTCAGAAATAGGATGGGGAATCCGTGTGCTGTTGGGGATTTCACGGGTCGCGTCGCACCGTTCGCGTCCGGTCTAGACTGCGTCGTACATGTAATAGACCTCCGGGCGATTCATGACAAGAGTCAGAGAGTGGCAACCTCTTGAACCACCACCACGTTCGCGCTGGAAAACTTCCGCAGTCCCCAACTGGCCAAAATGCTCTGTTCGACTTTTCTGAGATCATCTACTCTTCCCTGTGGATGACCTGTGACCTACTTTCTGTCAGATCTGAATTTTTGAACTTGAATTTTTGACATTGAATTTTAGAAAACTGAATTTGAAGTTCTGAATTTCTTCATCTTGAAAACTTGAATCTGAATTTTTTTAAACTGAATATTACTGTTTGAAAATACATGTCTATAAAATTCAGCCATAAAAACATTTCAATTTGTTAAATTTCAAATGTTCAATATTCGTTTAAAAAAAATTCAAATTCAGAACTATTTAAACTACCACCTAAAATTCAATTTTGTTAGATTACACTTGCAAATAATTCAGATTTACACAATTCAAATTCAAATCATTTTGTCATAATATTAGCTCCATAGTTTAAGAGTTGAATTTGTGGTCAAAAACTACATTACCCATGATGCTGTGCAGAAATATCACCAATCAGAGTCGAAACAAACAAAACGCGCCAAAATATCTCTTTAGCTCCGCCCACTCAAGTAATCAAGTCATCTCCTTACTCTCTCAAAATATTGAAATATTTCAATAAAAATGCATATTTAGCAATAAACTTATGTAGAGCCCTATGAGCTGCTGGTCTGAAAACGAGGTGTGTGTTCAGGCGCATTGTTGGCACGTTAATATTTTGAGGAACTGAAATCGACTAATGCAGGAAATATTTTTTGGGGGTATTTAAAGAGCGCATTAGTAATATATATATAATATAATATAATAAAAATGTGTAATATGCGCCTATAGCCGGGTCCACAACGCATGTACTTTGTCCCGTAGATGATCTGTTTGAGCTTTAACCTCGCGCTCGAGCACATCCGTTTCCTCGCTAGAGAAGCGTTCAGTTTTTCCGCTTGCTAATTCCGTCATGTAAATAGCGAATCCGCCGTGACGCGAGCGCAACTGGCTTTTAAAGGGAATGGGAGACGAGACTCTGATTGGTTTATTGCACATTACGCCCAAAACACACTCATTAAGATAATAGAGATAAAACACACACATTACTCATTAAGAGAATAGAGACCAAACACACACATTACTCATTAAGAGAATAGGCATGACCGTTGTAGACGATGCGCCGGGAGCGCCGACCATTTGTCCTGTCGCTAAACTAGCAAAAGTGGATTCGGCAGCTCTCGAACATGTGCTTAGAACGTTAAAATAGAGCCATATTACATACAGTGTATATAAATAGTATCTTCAAGCTGTGGAAATACAAACCGTAATACAGAAAACAACGAGCGCGGCGCTGAAAATGGGCGGAGCTACAAAAGACCGCCTGTAGCCCCGCCCCTTTTCAGCGCCGCGCTCGTTGTCTTTTGTCTTCTGGTTTGTATTTCCACAGCGATCATTCATATTTATGAATAAACTGTCCGTTTTAAAGTCTCTGACATATGTTAAGACATCTGCTTTAAACATTATACTCTCCTCATGATAACTCTACATTATGTAAATCCACCAGCTAATTACCCCTGGACAGCGATGCCATAGAGATATACAGAGCGAGCGCAGAAACGATATTGTAAAGATGGCGGCGCTTGTTTTTCTCGTGCAGAAGGTCTATGAGTGCATCAGATGGAGATTCTCTGGTCCCACACACACAGTGTTTGACTCGGCCAGCGTGGAGATTACACACACTTGGCTGAAATCTTGTCTTCTGTATCCAAGCGCAGTGGCTCCTCGCCAGAGACTCGACCTTTCACTGCGTGCCAGAGCAAGAGAACCCAGAAAAACAAACAGCAGCCGTGTAATTCATGAGCGCACACTCCCGCTGATGCCAAATAACCCGATTAAATCTGCTCCGTTACAGCCAGGTGATATATTTACACAACCAATCTGGAATTTGTCTCACTTACGAACAAAATCAATCAAGAAAAGAGAGAGAAAAAAGTCGTGAAGAGGAGGAGATGAGACACGGAGGGATGGGACACTAATAACTGCACAAGAAACATGTTGTTTATATTGTATTAGATTCTGAATGACTCAATTAATACTCATTGCTGTTCATTTGCCTCCTACGCTGACATTGCTAGTGCATTTCACAAACTGATACACGTTGAAGTAAGAACTGAAGAATAGTATTTTCATGTAGAAGTGAAACGGGAAAAATTTGAATATGGTGCAAAAGTTCAGTAATTCAACTTAAAAGGTGACACTAATATATTATATAGACTCATTACATGCAAAGTGAGATATTTCAAGCCTTTATTTGTTATAATTGTGATGATTATGGCTTACAGCTTATGAATCCCCAAATTCAAAATTAGAATATTGTGAAAAGGTTTTTCATAAGCTGTAAGCCATAAACATCACAATTATAACAAATAAAGGCTTGAAATATCTCACTTTGCATGTAATGAGTCTATATAATATATTAGTTTCACCTTTTAAGTTGAATTTACTGAAATAAATGAACTTTTGCATGATTTTATACTGTATATGTCATGTTGTGATAATAGGAATGCATAATGATTAATCACAATTAATCGTTTGCAGAATAAAAGTTTTTGTTTACATCATATATGTGTGTGTACTGTGTATAATAATGATGTATATATAAATATACAAACATGCATGTATAATTTTAAGAAAGAAATCTATTTATATTTTAAGTATTTATAATTATATATATAATATAAATTATATTTAAATATAAAAATGTATATCAACATGTAAATATTTTTTAAATATATACATGCATGTGTGTGTATTTATAAATACATAATTATTATACACAGTACACACACATATATGATGTAAACAAAAACTTTTATTCTGCAAACGATTAATTGCCTATGTGATCATGATCAGTTTGATGTTTTTTATAATAAATTGCTAGTACATTTCACAAACAGATACAAAGAAGAAATTAACATTTAAATGAACAAAAGAGTTCAGCATTAAGGGTTGACGTAGAAGAACTGAAGAGTATTGTCTTGCATGTGTCATGTTGTGCATTATGATAAAGATCAGTCTGATGTTTTCTTCAGCCTGGCATTAGCGTTATATAACTCTCCGAGAGCGCTTCATCAACGGCCTGTCCTATCATCAGCACTGAGCTGAACATGTGAGGACGATAAACACTGTGTTAATATGCGCTGTTCCAGTCGATCACATCGGTTCTTCTCTAAAACTGCGGGAACGCTGAATATTAACCCCTTTATGTAATGTGCATAATCATCCACTCTCATTCAGTCAGACTTTTTTATAGGATTGTTTTATCCTCCTCGAGTCTGCGCCGTTACGTGATCTGAGTAATGAACGAGTGCTGGGAAATTAGCATGTGCAGGTGACAGAATTCATGCACTTAAAAATGTCTGAATGTCATTTGCTTTCATATTTTATTGTCTAATGCGTGTTATTTATTTATGCACAAACGCACTTTACATGCAAAATGCTGTGAAATGCTGAAATACCAGATCTAGTGTTGGAGATGAAGACAGTATTGGGATTGTGTGTGGTTCTGATGTTCATAGTTCATGAGATTCTAACACCAGCGGACTCGAACATGAGGAATGTGAATTTGCATGCAGTTGTTGCTTTGCTTTCAGTCACTACCAGTCAAAAGTTTGGAATATTTATGATTGCATTTATTTGATAAAAATTTTTTTTTTTAAATTACAAATTGTGAAATATTATTCTAATGTAAATCTGCAGTTTTCAATGTGAATATACAGTAAAGTGTAATTTATTCCTGTGATCAAAGCTGAATTTATCATCATTACTCCAGTCTTCAGTGTCACATGATCCTCCAGAAATCAGTGTAATATGATGATCTGATGCTTGATTATTATTAGCATCATCAATTTTGAGAACAGTTTAAACCAAAGGTTAGTGTAAGTGAAAAAAAATAAAGAAATTAAAAAATTATTCAGAATATATGTTTGAATTGATCATTAGTTACAGTAAATACATGTATAATGTTACAAATGATTCTATTTTTAAATAAATACCTTTTTATTCATCGAAGAATCCTGAAAAATAAAACGTATAACCGTTTCAGCAGTTTTTTAACATTGATAATAATCATAAATGTGTCTTGAGCATCAGATCTTCATATTACACTGATTTCTGAAGGATCATGTGACACTGAAGACTGGAGTAATGATGATAAATTCAGCTTTGATCACAGGAATAAATTACACTTTACTATATATTCACATAGAAAACTGCTGTATTAATATTTCCATTTTTTTTTACAGTATTTTGGATCAAATAAATGAAAGCAACAACTGCAAATAAACTCACATTTCTCATGTTTGAGTCAGCTGGTGTTTTTTCTCCTCAAGGCAGAATCTCATTAACTATCAACATCATCCACCAAACACACACACATTTTTACATTGTAATAATATTTCACAATTTTCACTGTGTTTTACTGTATTTGACTTTCAAAAACATTAAAAATGATTCCAAAGTTCTGCAGTCTCTGTGTCTTCAGCAGATACATGAGCTCCTGACTTTGCTTTGAGATCGATAGCATCTATAGTAAAAATTGCATTTGTATAATGATGGACAGTAAAAATCCCTGAGCTAATCGCCTCTGTCCTCCACAGGTGTGTTCAGTGAAGTGTCTGGATCAGTTTTAGTCCCAAATTTGTATACATTTTACTGGTAATCCACTGTATGATTTTTTGGGGTATAATGTGTCACAGTTTACTTTATTCTGCTCTCCTCACTTACATAAATGAACTATAGTGTCCTGCACACATTAGTAAAAAAAAAAGAAAGAAAATTATTTCTGGTGTTTAAATCATTTTTGGTTTGACTGTATAGTAAAAATTGCACTTGTGTAATGATGGACAGTAAAAACCCCTGAGCTAATCGCCTCTCTGTCCTCCACAGGTGCGTAGAGTGACGTGGAGGGAGGCTCATGGCTTCCTCATGGGGCCGGGGCCGGCTGTGGTGTGTGGGTCTGATTCTGGCCCTCGCGTCCCCGAACCCCTGCTCGGGTTGCCCACCGCGCTGCGACTGCGCGCCTCAGCTGCGCTCCGTGTCCTGCCAGCGCAAGCGCTTATCCGGCGTTCCCGAGGGCATCCCGACAGAGACCAGGCTCCTGGATCTAAGCCGGAACCGCTTGCGCTGGGTCGCGCCGGGAGATCTGGCTCCGTATCCGCGTCTGGAAGATGTGGATCTCAGTGAGAATCTCATCACGACGCTGGAGCCCAACGCCTTCGCTAGCCTTCAGGCGCTGCGCACGCTGAGGCTCAGAGGAAACCAGCTGAAGCTCGTGCCCATGGGAGCGTTCGCGCGACTCGCTAACCTCACCGCACTGGACCTGAGTGAGAACAAGATCGTCATCCTGCTGGACTACACCTTCCAGGATCTGCGTAGTCTCAAACATTTAGAGGTTAGTGTGTAAAATACTTTTAAAAGTCGCTTTTGGCTTGCTTAGTTGGGGACATTTAACATTTAAAGGTGCAGTGTGTAATATTTAGGAGGATGTGTTGACAGAAATGCAATATCATATACATAATGTTTTCAGTGGTGTATAAAGGCCTTACATAATGAAGCGTTATGTTTTTATTAGCTTCGAATGAGCATTTCTCTCGACACACCACACCACGGGTCCGCTTACATCCACACGTTTCTACGGTGGCCCTGAACGGACAAACGCGTTTCGTCACTATGTTGTTCTTCATGATAAGAAGCGCTAAAGTCAGCGAATAAAACACTGACACAATGATGAACAAGTAACAATAATATTCGCAATATCATATCGTTTTACTGAATAATCAAGTAAATATAATTTCTTAATTTATCTTTGTAAAGAAACCTCATTGTTTAACTGGCTACTCTCTGCTGTCTCAGACGACGACATCACTTCCTGTCGGCCACGTAACTTCTGTTGGGTGCAATTCACAACCTCACCACTAGATGCGCTAAAACTTACACACTGCACCTTTAATATTCAACAATATTATTGATCTGCCTCCATTGACATTATTTATATTTATATATATATATAAATAAATAAACTAAATTAATAACTTTTTTACAACAAAAATGAACCATCACTGAACTTGAACACTGAACGGAAAGCTGGACTATGACACTATTTTCTTCTAGAAACAAACTTTGTTGCATTATTTTCCTGTTATCTCTGTAAAGCTGCTTTGAAACGCTCTGTATTGTAAAAAGCTCTATAGAAATAAAGCTAACTTGACTTAAAAGTCCCTTAAAGGAAAGTCTGTTCACTTTGCGGCCAGCTGTTTTTATTTCTAGGACAGGATTTACCAAAACAGGAAACTGATTAAATTATAACTAAAAGGATAAATAAATGGAGCTGCACAATTGTGATTATCAAATCAAAGGCTGCAATTTAATTAAACTAGTATATAATCCTTTACACACGAGCAGCTCCTGATCTGCGTTCTCCAGTTCTCTGAACAAGAATTTATGAGATGAATTGAAGACATAAATATTACACTCTAAAAAATGCTGGGTTGTTTCAACCCAATTTTGGGTAAAATATGGACAAACCCAAACTTTGGGTTAAAAATGTAATGTAAAAATTTAACCCAAAGGCTGGGTTTGTCCATATTTTACCCAAAATTGGGTTGAAACAACCCAGCATTTTTTAGAGTGCAGTATTGTAACTTGTAGTGTAAAGTTATTTATTATTTTATTATTCATCATTCATATTTATTTTTATATTTGATTATATTGATCAGATATTCATTTTTATTTTACACTGCAATTTAAAATTAGTAGATAAGTGCAATAATATTTATGTACACTGACTATATATATATTTATATATATATATATATATATATAGTCAGTGTGCATAAATATTATTGCACTTATTTTGCACTTATTTGGTGTGAAAAACATTGATTTATTTGTTGTTATTTATTTATTTATTTTCAGGCTAATCCAGATGTTGTCTGTTCACAACAAAATGATGAAATATTGAATTTAAATAAAATTAAAAGCTTTATTTATTTATTTATTTATTTATTTATTTATTTCCACACTAATCCAGAGATGTTGTGCAAGTATTCACTTTAAAAAAAAAAATATTTATATTTTTTCAAACTAATCCAGATGTTGTGCACGCATTCACAACAAATTTACTTCAATTAATTTATTTATTTCCACACTAATCCAGAGATGTTGTGAATGAATTTACAACAAATTTACAAAACATGCATTTATTTTTTTTTATTTTTTTTTTCTTAACTAATCCAGATGTTGTGCATGCATTCACAACAAAATTACTAAATTTATTTATTTATTTATTTCCAAGCAAATCCAGATGTTGTGCATGCATTCACAACAACATTACTATAAATGTAATTATTTATTTATTTCCAAACTAATCCAGATGTTGTGCATGTATTTACAGAAATTACAAAAAGAAAATTACTAAAATAAAATAAAATTTGTCTGTTTGTTTGTTTGTTTATTTCCAAGCAAATCCAGATGTTGTGCATGCATTTACAACTAAATGACAATTTTTTTTATTATTTATTTATTTCCAAGCAAATCCAGATGTTGTGCATGCATTTACAACTAAATGACAAAAAAAAAATATTATTTATTTATTTCCAAGCAAATCCAGATGTTGTGCATGCATTTACAACTAAATGACTAAAAAAAAATATTATTTATTTATTTCCAAACTAATCCAGATGTTGTGCATGTATTTACAGAAAATTACAAAAAGAAAATTACTAAAATAAAAATAAAATTTGTCTGTTTGTTTATTTCCAAGCAAATCCAGATGTTGTGCATGCATTCACAACAAAATCACTATAAATGCATTTATTTATTTATTTCCAAACTTATCCAGATGTTGTGCATGTACCGGTATTTACAACAAAAACCTAAAATTTAACTCAAATGAAATTGAAAGCGCATTTATTTATATATTTACAAACTAATCCAGATGTTGTGCATGTATTTACAGATTTTTTTTTTTTATTAACTAAAATTAAAATGTGTCTGTTTGTTTGTTTATTTCCAAGCTAATCCAGATGCTGTGCATGCATTCACAACAAAAGAACTAAAAATTTATTTATTTATTTCCCAGCTAATAGAAATATTGTGCATGCGTTCTGGAGAAAAACACAAGCTTTGGCTCCATCAAATATCATTGGTTTTTCCAGGCGAAACCACTTTAATTGCAGTGGTGATACCGATTCTGTGTGTGTTTTCCAGGTGGGTGACAATGACCTGGTCTACATCTCTCACAAGGCTTTCTCAGGACTGATCGGTCTGGAAGATCTGACCATCGAGAGGTGCAACCTGACGTCCATCTCGGGCCAGACCCTGTCGTACCTGCGAAACCTGGTGACGCTTCGACTACGCCACCTCAGCATCTCCGCCCTCGAGGACCAGAACTTCCGCAAGCTTTCTGCCCTGAGAGGTCTGGAGATCGACAACTGGCCCTACCTGGAGTACATCTCTCCGCTGAGCTTCCAGGGTCTCAATCTCTCCTGGCTCTTCATCACCAACACCAACATCACCTCAGTCCCGTCAGCGTCCTTCCGGAACCTGGCCTACCTGACGTCTCTGAACCTGTCCTACAACCCCATCTCCACGCTCGAGTCCTGGGCCTTCCGAGACCTCATCAGGCTTGTGCAAATATCTTCTGCTCGGTTTACATGTCACGTGACCAGGGTTTGAGATGAACTTTTCAAATGCAACATTTAAAATTTCTACTAGCCAAAGAAAAAAAGAAGAAGAAATAAACCAGATTAACTACGTCAAAGCTTAATATATTTATAAAATTTGGATTTCATACATTAATTTCTTATTAAAACAAAATCCTGTCATCCAGCATCTCCTCTTTCATCCTTTTCACCATAAATGTGTTCAATACAGGACAACGGACATCAAAACATTGATGTTGGAAAATAAAAATGTCTTTTCTCTTAAAGGGATAGTTCACTTTGAAATGAAATGTTGGTATGTTTTATCTTACCTGAAGTGCATCCAAGATGCAGTCTTTGTCTCCGCAGTAGTTTCAATTTTGATATTTTTAGGTCAAACCGTTCTTGTCTGTCAGTCATATAATGCAGGTCTATGGTCACTGTCTCCAAAAGCATGCAGAGAAAAGTCCACATTACACAATTCCCCATCGTAAGTACACATTGATGGCCTGAGACACGAAACAAGCGGTTTGTGTGATAAAACGAACAGTATTTATATCGTTTTTATCTCTTTTACACAACCACGTCCATCTGATCTGTTTACAGCGGATTTCTTCCCCGGAAACTAATCTAACCGCTTTCGATTGGACGTTGCATTTTTAAACTCAGCTGAAACGCGTGTGATTGGCTGCACGGCTCAACGTATGCCTTTGATTGTTCAGGTCATACGTCGAGCCTTACAGCCAATCACATGCGTTTCTGCTGAGTTTGGAGACAGTGCCTATAGACCTGCATTATATGACTGACAGACAAGAACGGGTTGACCTGAAAATATCAAAATGTAAACTACTGCGGAGACAAAGACTCCGACATCTTGGATGCACTTCAGGTACGCTAAAACATACCAACATTTAATTTCAAAGTGAACTATCCCTTTAACCGAATGCTTTTTAATCTTCGCTATTGCTTCAATGCAAATGAACAAGCGCGCCGGTATTTGTTGTGTAGTGACGTGTGTGTTCAAGTAAGCAGATATGAGCAGATTCTGCACAATACACTGTATTTAATATATATCATGACGACTCACGAGTATTTGTGCTAAATCTGCGCAGATTTGTCTCACACGATTCACGAACTTACCCAGCAAATATAATTTACCAAATTTACCAATAATTTACCAAAGTAACACACCAAATTGTCTCGTGATTTGACAGCGTTACCCGCCACTGTTGATTTATACACGCATTTGGCGTGTGTTCATTTCAAACCCTGCATCATGTGACCATTAACTTACAACTTACAAGTGTATTTTACGTGTAATCGGTTCCCTAAACATGCTAGTACAGCTTCATCTGCTGAAATCGGGAAACACTCTGAAACTGTCATAAATATAATGTGTTTAATTAGCACTACATACATGTAAATAATGATAACAAACTGTACTTTCTGTATATTTATGCATTTAGAAGACGCTTTTATTCAAAGTGATTTACAAAAAGAGGATCAAAAGCAATTCGTTAACAAGACAATGCCAGGTTTATTTGACAATAAAAAATATTTTTATTTATATATATATATATATATATATATATATATATATATATATACAAAATTATATAAATATATATAATATTTATTACTATTTTATATATGTATATATATATATATTTATTTATTTTTTGAATATAATATAATGTAATATAATATAATATAAATTTGAATTGTTTTATTTATACATAATAAAATATATTATATACATATAACATCTATAAAATCTTACATTTTTAAGATAAATATATATATTTAGGGCTGTAAACGATTAATCGAATCAAAAGTTTGTGTTTACATAATATATGTGTGTGTATAATTATTTTGTATATATAAATACACACACATGCATGTATATATTTATGAAAAATGTGTTATTTATATATAAAATAGTTATATTTATATATAATATAAATAATATAAAAATATATATGCAGTATATAAATGCAAATATTTCTCAAATATATACATGCATGTGTGTGTATTTATATATACAAAATAATTATACACAATACACACACATATATTATGTAAACACAAACTTTTATTTTGGATTCGATTAATCGCGATTAATCGTTTACTTTTTTTTTTTTCAGGTTAGTCCATATACTTTGAGAAACACAAGCAATGTCTCTATCTAGAAGGTTCTTCTACTGAAAAGACTTCTATTCCTTTAGTCACACTACTGTACACTTCTTAACCTGGTCCGTCTCCGTCCGAGTGCATCATTCCACATTTTTGCTCATTAAAGGGATACTCCACTTTTTTTGGAAATAGGCTCATTCTCCAGCTCCCCCAGAGTTAAACAGTTTTACCGTTTTCGAATCCATTCAGCCGAACTCCGGGTCTGACGGTACCACTTTTAGCATAGCTTAGCATAGATCATTGATTCTGATGTGTCCAGTAGCATTTCTTTCAAAATGACCAACGAGTTTCAATATTTTTCCTATTTAAAACTTGACTCTTCTGTAGTTAAACCGTGTACTAAGATCGACGGAAAATGAAAAGTTGCGATTTTCCAAGCCTATATGGCTAGGAACTACTCTCATTCCGGCGTAAGAATCCAGGAACTGTGCGGCCGTACCACGGGTGCAGCAGCGTAATGATATGACGAAGCACCTGAAAATAGTCCCCAGCTCGGTAACTTCCAACATGACCGGGACTAAGTTTGTGTAGTTTTTAGGGGGCAAATTAGGTTTCCAAATAAATACGGTTCGGGATCAGCACCAAAGTAAATGTCATCTAAATCGTCTCTCACAAATGTCTCCATGCTACAAGGCACGCTCCCTGTGCAAGCAGGTTGTCACGTTGGTTTGTTGACGGCAAGTGCTTCGTCATATCATTACGCTGCTGCACCCATGGTACGGCCCACAGTTGCTTGATTCTTACGCCGGAATGAGAATAGTTCCTAGCCATATAGGCTTGGAAAATCACAACTTTTCATTTCCATCTTAGTACACGGTTTAACTACAGAAGAGTCAAGTTTTAAATAGGAAAAATATTGAAACTCGTTGGTCATTTTGAAAGAAATGCTACTGGACCCATCAGAATCAATGATCTATGCTAAGCTATGCTAAAAGTGGTACCGTCAGACCCGGAGTTCGGCTGAATGGATTCGAAAACGGTAAAACTGTTTAACTCTGGGGGAGATGTAAAATGAGCCTATTTCCAAAAAAAGTGGAGTATCCCTTTAAAACCCCTTCCACTGCAGTCGTAATAACGACTCTGTCCTTGTGTTCCAGGCTGAAGGAACTCCACATGATCAGCACAAACCTGCTCACGGTCGAGCCGCACGCGTTAGGAGGCTTACGGCAAATCCGAGTCCTCAACCTGTCCAACAACGAGCTGGTGACCCTGGAGGAGAGCTCCTTCCACTCGGTGAACAGTCTCGAGACGCTCCGAGTGGACGGGAACCCGCTGTCCTGCGACTGCCGTTTGCTGTGGATCCTCCAGCGCCGACGGACCCTAAACTTCGACGGGAAGATGCCGGTGTGCGCCGGGCCTCCAGAAGTCCAGGGGTTCATGTTGAGCACCTTCACGGATTCTGCGTTATTCGATTACTTCACTTGCCAGAAGCCGAAGATTCGAAACCGTAAGTTGCAACAGGTTACGGCAAACGAAGGCCAAGCGGTTTCGTTTCAGTGCCGTGCAGAAGGCGAACCGGTTCCGGTGATTATATGGATCTCGCCTCAGCGAAGACGAATCACTCCTAAATCAAACGGGAGGATTACGGTTCTCCCGGGCGGGACGCTTGAGATTCGATACGCACAAGTGACGGACAGCGGTACGTACATCTGCATTGCTAGCAACGCCGGCGGAAACGACACATACTTCGCAACGCTAACCGTAAAAAGCCAACCGGCGGATTCGACGTTCGTCTCCAATCGTTCGCTGTACGCGTCGGACTTCAACGACACCGGGCTCAACAGCACGCGCGTGTTCCTGAAGTTCACGCTGGATTTGACCACCATCCTCGTGTCCACGGCCATGGGTTGCATCACGTTCCTCGGCGTCGTGCTCTTCTGCTTTCTCCTGCTGTTCGTGTGGAGCCGGGGACGCGGACAACGCAAAAATAACTTCACCGTGGAGTATTCGTTCAGGAAGGCCGAAGGACCGGCCACCACCACGGGAGCCGGAGCCACGCGCAAGTTCAACATGAAGATGATATGAAACCACGCAGCCAGGGGCCCAATGGGGGAAGCTTAGAGCCCAACGCTCACACACACAGTGCTGATACGCAGAAACACACACACACGCCGGCTATGTGCTATTACTATTGTTCTAAATTTTATTAACTAAAACTATTTAAAAAATAGTTGAAAAAAATTAAACATTTGTTTTCAATTTCGTTTCAAGTAGAAGTACTAAAATTAATACAATTAAAATTAATAACTAGGGCTAATCAAAAAAAAAAATACTATAATATAATTATAGTTTGTTGTGTTTTTTTTTGTTTGGTTTTATTTTTTAATTGCATTTTTTTTTCATATAGTCTATATATATTTCAGTTTATTTAATATATATCAGTAAATTATTATAATTTTTTTAATATATATATGTTTTTTTATTTTTATATTTTCTGTTTTAATTTTAGTTTTATTAGATTTGGTTTTATATTTTTTTCAGTGTATTTAGTATATATTAGTATATGCAATACGTTTAATAATATATATAATTGAATGTCAATTACACTTTTATATATTTTTTCTGTTATATATATATCTTAGTTTTTATTATTTTTATTTAAGTTCTAGTTTACTTATTTTCAGTTTTATTAATTTTAGTACTTCTTTACTTGAAACGAAAATCAAAAAATGTTTTATTTAATTTGTATTAATGTACTATTTTTAAAATAGTTTTAGTTAACAATAATAAACACTGCCGCTATTTCTATTGCAGCTGATGGTTAAAAATACGCTAACACATTTATTTAAGTGCAAAACTTTTGCACTTTTAGGAGCAAATTGCATTTGGGAAAACTCAGATTTGCATTTATTAACTTTATTTGCATTTAAGACTTTAATAGGTTTCCTTTCACCGCTCAGATCTGTCATCTTAACGCTGCTGAGCTTCCAATGAGTTTTATAAAAACTAATGGCAAGTAAATCTGCTCTTTAGAGTTGCTCATTAGCATAGTGATTTAGAGACAAATGCAGCGGAGGCAATTTCCATAATGCGCTCCTCTAATACAACGCCCACTTCCACACAGCCACAGCTGAGAGGAGAACACAACCGGCTCCAAATTACACGTCAATCGATTGATTTTGCAAATCGTAATGGTGTGTTTGATTTGCACCGAGCAGCAAACAAACACTCATTGGATTGGCTCTGGGTTCTGCGATGAGAACTGTGTGAGTTGGGTCACACACACCGGCCCCGATCGCCGTCAGCCAGAAGCACTGCCGGGTTTATGAAGCCAAGCCTTCGCTTCTGAATGCAGGTTCATGTGCCTAAACCGGGTCCGATGAGGTCAGGGTTGCTGATGATTACCCACAACCCCCCTCTCTCGGCCTCGGTTCACGCGCGCGCCGACGACCCACTGGCCTTCATGGGGGGCAGGCGCCTGGGTGTCGATTCCACTGGCCGTCACGCACAGAGAAGAACATGCACACGCACACTAAAGCCATATGTTTATAAGAGGTTTACAGCAATAGATCGACCGCACTTTGATTCATATTCAAATATTGCATAATAGTGCATATTTTATTCCCTTTACAATAAGCTTCAAACACACATTTGAAGATGAAGATGAATAAACACTGTATCAAATGCATTAACTAATGGGACCTTATTGTAAAGTGCGACCGCAATAGATCGACCGCACTTTGATTCATAGTCAAATATTGCATAATATTGCAAGTGCATATTTTATTCCCTTTAAAGTAAGGTTCAAACACTTAACGCATTTGAAGATGAATATGAATAAACACTGTAACAAATGCTTTAAATAATCGGACCTTATTGTAAAGTGCGACCTTTTATTTTTCAACTTTAATCCTTATAATAAACTAAGGTTACACTTTATTTTAAGGTGTCATTGTTACAGTGTAATTATATATTTAAGTACTGAGTAACTAAATAGGGTTAGGGTTTGGTTGAGGGTTAGTTGCATGTAATTATGCATAATTTACTGTTATTACTATGGTAACATGTAACAAGGACACCGTAAAATAGTGATTCATTAATGCACATTTATCGTTTATGCATCATCACTGTGAATTCATTTTCATTGCATTCGCCACTATTTGCTATACAGTGAAATTGCACATAATAATAATAATAATATGGCATATAGTATATAATGTTAGATGCATCTCTTCAGGATCTAGATTCGCTTGCACTGAACGTTTGCCATAATGCACAATGATGATTCAGCACACATGCATGCTTCTCTCTCATCCTGACGGTCTTTGTTTCGGCCGGTGTGTGAAAGTCTCTGCTTCTCCTGCCCAGTCCCCCCCCCCCACTCATGATGACACCCCCACCCCCCGACTGGGTCTCAATGAGGGAGGGTCCCTGGCTGGTGACCACGGATGTACATGTCGCCCATCTAGTCCATGTGTCTTTGACTGTAGAGGGTATTATATTTCAATCATTCGTTTCAAATGTACTTTGAATTGTTTATTTTCTTTTAGTGTTTTGAGAAAAAAAGAAAAAAAAAAAGCGTCAACCGAAAATGCAACTGAATCTGTTCTCAGCACTGCAGAACATGAGGTTTACCGAGATCTTCTAAGCGGATCTCTGACCGGCAGCTGGTGTTGAGAACGGATAAGTTGACCAATACGCTACAAGAGCCATAAACGAAGATTGTTGTAACTTGTGTAAGAATGTGTGCAATATGACAAATACAGTCAAACCTGCTGGATTCACTTCGAAACTACTCAGAGATTGCCAGTGAAATGTGTTGAATCAAACGTACTCCAATAATCGGGTTTATTCACAACTTTGAAAAATAATATTTACATGATGTTGTTGTCATCCGAACAAGATTCGCCTTGTAAATGTTACAGTTTTTATTATCAATCAGGGTTATATTCTCGTGGCGGTACTGCACTGTTGTCTTGATGGGCGAAGGCTTTGGGGGACAGAGAGGAATTGTTGATGCTCCGTTGAGTTGGACTTACATAATAGACTGAGAGTCCTGTTGCAGAGCTAGTCGTGCTTTGCTATCAATCTAGTGCACTCGGTATAGGCTCCTAATGAGAAAAGGATTCTGCTTTCACGATGCCTTGTTTTGGTGTAATCCGAAAGCAGTTTTCATGCGTATATAAAATTAACACACTCGCCAAAGCCTCAAATGCGAGTAAAAATCATTGTTGGCGAGTGTATGAAACGCTGTCACTCATCGTTTGCCGAGTGAAATTGCCTATTCAAGCGCAAGAAGAAGCATAAGGGAACTCGAATTGTTACCCATTAAGTTTTCTGTGTGCAAACATCCAAAGCGCATCCAAAATGTATCCATGTAAACATAACCTAGTCAGTTATGTCCTAACGTTAAAAAGTTGAGAAATAAAATGCATGTGTATCAGTGTATTGGGTCCGTGCATTCGCTCTTAAAGTGACAGTAGCCTCATATTCCTGCTGTCTATGTTTTTAATGTTAATAAAACAACATAAGACAAACAACAATCACTCATTACTCTTGATTGAATAACTTTTGTAACTTTAAAAAGGATTCATCTATTTCGTGGCTGGTAAAAAATATTTGTGGCCGGTAAATTTACAATATGGTGCAAAAGTTATTTTATTTCAGTAATTCAACTTAAAAGCTAAAACTAATATATTGTATAGACTCATTACATGCAAAGTGAGATGTCAAGCCTTTATTTGTTATAATTTTGATGATTATGGCTTACATCTTATGAAAAATAAAATTTTGTGAAAGAAAATAGAATTTTGTGAAAAGGTTTTCATAGCTGTAAACCATGATAATCAAAATTATAACAAATAAAGGCTTGACATATCTCACTTTGCATGTAATGAGTCTATATAATATAGCCTAGCCTATTAGTTTCACCTTTTAAGTTGAATTAGGCCTACTGAAATAAATGAACGTTTGCACCATATTCAAATTTTTCGAGTTTCCTCCTGTAAGTGTGTGTGTGTGTGTGTGTGTGTTACCACTAACACTAGAGCATTTCAAATCGTGTATTTCTATTTCATCTGTAACCTTAAGACAGAACAGTTTGAAACAGCGATCACACTTTAATAATTAGTGTAATCTTTGATGAGTGGTTAATTTCATCTTGTGACGATTAAACAATATGATATTATCGAATTAGTTATGCTGGCATCAGTTGAGCCTTGTTTCTGCGTGACTTCCAGCTGGTTTGCCTGTATTTCATGTTTCAAATCTGGGACAGATGAGAGTCTGATGATTATTAGCTGAAGTAAACATATCAGGTTTTGTGACCCTTATCTGTTTGGTTTGACTCGTTTCATTGTTCTCAGACCTCACCGACATCATCCACAGTCAGTAGGTACGAGTTGTGGTCGTGTGATGCAGTAGATGTTGTCCATGTGGCCTGTGATTCGATGTTGTAGAACTGTTTGTTTAGTTAGCTCTTTCTGTTAGCGCTAGCTAGCCGTTAGCCGTGTGCAGTCAGTCACAGTGTTTAGGTGTGGTGATAATGATAACGATAGAGCGAGAGATCGGAGGCTCAGCCGGGATTAATCCTCGATCGCCCGGCTCCCTCTTTCCCAACCCTTCCTTTCTTACATCTAATCTTATCAATCGTTCATGAACTGGATTCAGTGCGACGCTCTTCTGTGCTGAAAAGACACTGTTCAAAGCTAATCCGGATTATAAGGATTTGTAAAGCGTACTCAACATATTTGCTCACTTTTCCGAACTTTTAATCCACTTTGTTTGCTAAAATGCCTGATGATACCAAAGGGTTGAGCAAAATTCAGAATTTAAGAATTGACATTGACCACATAATCACATAGTTGAAACTTTAATTGCTTTTCAATTAAAGTTTTGACAAATTAGATTAATTTAAATGTATTCCTAACTAAAAGTTTAATATTCTGACATTTATTTAATTCGTAAACAAGAGCATTCTGGGAAATGTGGTGTTTTAGTATCACTGATATACTATTATAGTTTATTTTTTATGTATTTTATATAATTGTTACTAACCAAAACCAAACCAACTTAAACAATAAAATTATTTTTACGTTTATTTAATTGTTTTATGTTTATTTTTTACATTAACGTTTGTTTATTTTATTTTTCAAGAAATGAAAAATATTTGTAGGCTTATGTTTTTTTTTTTGTTAGAAATAATAACCCTGCAATAAAATGAAAGTTCATTTATTAAATGTAATGAGTGTAAATTGAGTGATTGATCGATTGATAATCAAATGTTTAAGAAAATATATGTGATGTTTATGATTTTTTTGCTCTTCATTCAAATTCTACATTGCAATTTTGCATCAGGAATTGAATTTGGTTTTGAAAGGCATTTCAATTCGCCTCCGAATGATGCTCAACCCTCCGATACAATAAGCATTGTGCATTTACACAAGACATGAGTCTCTGATTGTGTGATCATGTATGAAATTATGTGCCAGTCTTTTATTTGCTCTTCTTCAGCATCACGTGTTCATCTCTGAGCACAGCGCCCTCTATTGAGTGAGTGTCTCTCTCTCTCTCTCATAAGCATCATCAGCATCTGCCAACATTCGTGCACAATATGGAGATGCTGTTTTATGGTTTTAAGACGTTGAATCTCCACTTAATCCGGTTTGCACTGACTGTGTTCAGAATGAAATACTAAAATACTGCCCTGAATAAATGCTTACTATTTTTATTTTAATTTTAAATAGTATGTGAAGATGTATATGCAGTGTGCAATGTTTTAAACGGTGCTACATTGTCAGTGGGATGTACATTATAATGCATTAGTCATCGAAGCGCACACATGTTAGTGCAGACGCATGTATTATTCTGAACACAGCCACTCATGACTCCAGAAGCACAGCTCATGTTTTCCTCATATCAGAGATGGCGTGTTCAATAAAAACTGCTATCTCATAAGCTCGATCTGCTTTGTGATTTGATGTTCAGAAAGTAGGTCTCCGGGTCCCCGGGCCCCTCGTCAGTCTCTCCTCCGCCGGCTCTTCAATCTGATGCTTTCTGCAGATAATCCTCATTTACAGACACCAATTTACAGTGAAAAACGCTAATTTTAACAGCTATACATCTGTATACGTGTTCTTTTATTTCAGCGTTAACCTCATATTACACTCCTATAAAATAAGCTTGAGTGCTATTAATGATGATATTAATATAAATATGTTAGTTAATGAGATGCGCTGGAATGAAGGTCAGTTAAAGTCCCCCTGTGGTTGAAATTCCAGCTTTTAATGTGGTTTATGTGTCTATGTGGTGTTTTTAATACGCTTTAATAAGACAAATCATGTGTAAGTTCATAAGTGGACAGCATTGCTGAGTATTTTCTGCTTAAAACTGCAGTGAACCAAAGACAGTCTCAAAAACACGGTTTGAAATCGCTGGTGTTTCTGACGTCACACACTACCTTGTAACCAATCAGATCAACGTGTGATCGTCAACCAGTGGATCTCTGAGTGAGTGAGTGAGTGAGTGGAGGCGGGGCACATTTGCATATTCATAGAAACGTGTAACCAATCAGATCAACGTGTGATCGTCCACCAGTGGATCTCTGAGTGGGTGAGAGTGGAGGCGGGGCTCATTTGCATATTCATAGAACCGCGCATACTAAATGAGGCGAGGGTGTCGAGTTACACTCAAGATATTTTAAGGCATAAAAATGTTTAATGTCATTTTGGTGATCAAAGATGAGTTTTAAGGGATGACCACAGAGGGACTTTAACACTGATTTTCCACTCTTGAAGTTAAAAACGTCTTTACGTGCTTAAGAGAGATGTATTTTTTTGGTGATCTACTGTACAGTCGTGTTTTTATTTGCTCTGAACGGGAGCGTGTAGATTATAAACCCTGCTGAAAAACGCTGAGGGGAATTCTCCGTGTAACTTTACTGCCATCCAGTGGGCGAAACCAGCGAGAATCTCCATCCACGATTCTCAGGCTTTGAAGCTCTTCTTCTGCCATATGCTCTCGAATCATTTTATGCACATATAAATATGACTGTTAGTCATGGCAGAAAGTGTCATCGTCGAATGGTTTTTCTACCTGTATGTTCATGAAACTCTCGACCTTTAGTCCTGTGGCAGTTCAGGTTTATCTAAGATAGAAACAAAACTAGTCTTTAGTGCTGTGGGATTTTTTTTTAACGAGTTAAATAAGATTTCATTGAATTGACAGTAGTAAAGTTTGTGTGAAACTCAACAATGGTTGATATTTCTACTTGTATTATTAATTAGGTTCAGGAATGCTGTTCTTCAGGGAGTTTCCAGTTGGGATCTCTGCACGCCTTGGATATCTTTTCTTTACATTTTTTTGTGACATTTTGAGCCCCAAACTTGCCAAACGCACCCCTGTACTCGTGTCAAATCCATCTGACGTCTTTATTGCTCGCTGTAAGATTGGATGAAAACATTGTTTGACTCAAATGTCTGAATATGAGCCATATTCTAGTGAGATGTTTCCTATAGCATTCAGACTTTGAGTTTGAAAATATTTCAGGTATGACATGTTTTATGTGTTTTTTTTTTTGTTTTTTTTCTTAATGTAAAGCAATATATTCTTGTCTTTTGCTTACTTTTGCAATGAGACATTGTTCTTTGTGGACATTCAGTGGCATTAATAAAGTTACTGAGCTCAGATGTCACTTTTATGTGTTAAACCTTTGCTAAACCAGGAGGTTTTCAGCGCACATGATGAATGACAGTCGTCACAAAATACAGTTTTCAACTCTATTATTATTTTATTTCATCCAATCACACAGCAGCCTGGTCTTGTCTATTATAATGTGTATGAATGTTGTTTTCAAGTGTTTATCTGTTATTTTCTATGCATTTGTTTTATAATGTTTGTCTTGTAAAGAAAAAAAGAGTCTTTTATTCATAAAAGCATGTTACCCTGTTCACTGTCTTGACTGTTTCTTGTCTGTTTGCTTGTGTTTCATTAATTTAATTAAAGGTGAATTATTTTAAGATGCACTGGCCTAATTTTCCATTGATGTCCCTTTTCCCCTTAAAACAAAAACAAATATTTGTATCATTTTGTATTAAAACATTCCATACGGATTCTTCTCCAGTCCAGCAGAGGGCAGAGTTGTGCGTTGCTTTGCTTCCACCACTAGGTGTCAGGTGTCGCGCCACAGTGTTTCGGTTGATTCACTCAAAAGACGAAACAAAGGGATTTTCCCCCAATTTTTTATTGACTTAATTATTCAAAACACACAATTGTATTTACCCATACAGGTCTTTTTAGTTCATTGATGTTCTGTAACAGTTATCACTCAGGTTTAGCCAACTTTAAAGGACTCAACACATGAACTGTCAGTCACTGCACAGGCCTTCATAACCACTGGGATCAAGACTGGGAAACGAAACCACTGTGATAAGCGATGTGTAAGATATCCAGCTTTGTGGAAGTTTAAATTATTTTTGACTAAACCTCAAACGTAAAAACTGATGCAGCACTTTATTCACCTTTAGTAGATGTGAGATATAGCATTATTTTAGTTTCCTAGTTGGAAGTCCAACTGCAAGTGGGAAAAATCGAAATTATGCCATACTATCATATATTTATTAGATGAAAATTCATAATAGTCATAATTTCAACTTATCTCAAATTACTTTGTATGGCATAATTTTGACTTTTTTTCATAATTACGTTTTACCAAAAGCATTTTTTTTTAAAACCTATTTGACGTAAATGGCCTTCCATAACACACAATTTCAACTTTTCATCTCATAAATATGACTAAAGCATCATTTAAAAAAAATGTCATAATTACGATTTACATAAGCATGATTTTTTTTTTTATTAGCCTATGTGGCGGAAATGGCCTTCCAAAACACACAATTTAAAAAATTTAATCCCATAAATATGACTATGGCATCATTTCGATTTTTTTTTTGTCATAATTACGATTTACCAAAGCATGATTTTATTATTATTATTACGGAAATTGCCTTCAATAATACTGAGCGAAAAATGCTTGTGGGTATTTTTACGTGGCATGTTATTGCACTTATGTCACGCGAAACTCCCGCGCAATTGCCATTTGAATTTCGCCCGCGAAATTTCGCCGAGCAACGGTAAATGCGACTGCGCCTGCGCCATTATTCTCTTAGTTTGTTTATTTTGTTTGTTTGCGCTGAAGTTTCTCCGCACGCTATATTTACATGAACAACGATCAGGGCAGAAGAACACACGGTTGTACTTGTGAGTTGAGCGTATAGGCACTTGTTTGGCGAGTCGTAGTGATATTATATTTGATATGGGATCCGCGTGCTGTGTCTCCTCATCAGGCATTCAATCATAATACCCGGAGTCATATGAGGATGGTGTAAATCGAGGGAAGTTTTCGGAAAATTAGAAGGAAACGTCTGTCCAGATGGATCATATTCGTCCATAAACTACAGGTAGGCTAAAAAAACGACTCACTGATTCACACGTAAATTTGTTTACCTTGTAACGTTATCTCAATAATGAACGGAACAGTTCCCTCACGTACACATTTAGGCCTAAAGTTACTCGTCCAAACCTGTTTGACCTTCTTTCTTCCACGAAACAACAAACACAAACGGAAATGTTTAGTTGAATGAGTTTTCAGGGTTGCCAAGTCCGCGGTTTTTAAACTGTCGAGGTGGGTTTATATTCTACCGATGAGAAAACTGTGCTAGATGTTAATTTTTGTGAATGGTAATGAGACTCATGTAAGCACCTTTATGAAAACAGAATGTTTATGATTATTAATATAGTGATTTTCCTTGTAAACTATGTAGGTGTACGTGGCATATTTTTTTTAAAAATATTTTGGCTATTGTTAATTTGCCAAATTGTTAATTGTCACTGGGCAAGTTTTGCTAAGTAGACCTGGCAACATACTATGAATGCAGTCTAATAGGGTTAATTCACCAATTAATAATACAATTAATATGTATTTGGAACAATTTGAAGGTGAATTAACCCTTTAAAGTACCTGGAAAAGGATTACATAAGGTCAAACTGTTTTGGTCTAAAAGCCTCTCAGTAAAATGACTAAAATCTGTTCTGGAATACAGTTACCATGGCAGTCGGCTAAAAAAAATCTATATTCTGCTTTGTGGACGGTTTAAATGCTCAGCTGCACTTCATCGCTCACAGCGTTTCTTTCCCAGTCTTGAGTCTTTACAGCGACTATCTCTCAATTGTTCCTTCTCGTCTTTTGTTCTTCTCCTTATTGGAAATTGATTGTCTTCTACCATCACAAAGACACATGGTTCTGATTGATTCTCTGGTACCAGAGGAAGGAGGAGGATTCGCCCGCAGGGTCTGGGATCTGAACACACTGGGAGATGTTTATCCGAGAAAGATGATCAACCACACGAGTTAAATCAGAGGGAATCTCACTAAAGGATATGTCCAGCTCATATTTCAACCCAAATAATACAAGGAAAGGAGAAACTATATTATTGTATACAATATTATTATATAGTAACCCTTTAACCGCCATCGACGGGTCATTTTCCAGCTTTATTTATGCATCTTCAGAAAGAGAACTGGTTTTAAAAAAAGGAGCCGAAACAAGTGATAAAATTATTTCTTATGCATGTTGTAATCTTTTGTTCAAAATGTTGATTTATTTAATTTTATGCAACTTAACCACATTCAAGTGTTGATAAAAACAATGCATTAAGCTAGATTAAAAAAAAAAAAAAATTTTTAAGTAGAGACTTTTCTTTCTTTTGATATATTGCATGTTCAAATTTTTCAACAAAATATTCTGGAGGCCATTCATTTTTGTGAAAATTATCCCAAAAATGTTTTTAATGGTGGCTGGCAACTTTGAAAAACAAAACACCGGCAGGGGAAGAGTTAAAAGCAGAGGCTCGCTTCTTTCTTTTGATAAATTGCATGTTCAGATATTCATACATCAAAATATTCTAGAATCCATTACATTTTTGTGAAAATTATAAAAAATTCTGGTGGTGGGCCTATAAATTATTAGTATTTTTTGTACATTTTTGTAATTTTATTTTAATGATTTTAATGTATTTATTGAATAATAATTTAACTTTAAAATTATTAAGAAAAGTGTATGATGCAAAAAAAAAAAAAAAAACTTACTGTTCATAAAAAGGCACTTTTTTCTTAGTGCAAAATATTTTTCCTTGAAATATGACCCAGACATTTCTCAGTGAGATTCCCCTCATAATTCTGTTCCTAAAGAAACAATTAGACCCTTGATTTAACTTCATGTATAGCGGTGGGACAGAAGGAGAGCACAATATTGTCAATCAGAGCAGATCGACGAAGTGTTAAAGGGTTAGTTCACCCAAAAATGAAAATAATGTTATTAATGACTCACCCTCATGTCGTTCTAAGCCCGTAAGACCTCCGTTCATCTTCGGGACACAGTTTAAGATATTTTAGATTTAGTCCGAGAGCTTTCTGTCCCTCCATTGAAGCTGTATATACGGTATACTGTCCATGTCCATAAAGGTAATAAAGACATCATCACAGTAGTCCATGTGACATCAGTGGGTTAGTTAGAAGTTTTTGAAGCATCGAAAATACTTTTTGGTCCAAAAATAACACAAAATAAGACTTTATTCAGCATTGTATTCTCTCTCGGGTCTGTTGTCAATCCTTCACAGTTACGCTGATGGCGTAAGACGCTGATGACGTGTTATCTGGTGCGCCCGAGCTTCATTTATAGACTGAGGGAGACGCACGCTATATTCAAGCTATTCTACATTGTTTGCGTGGATATCATTTTTTTAATGGTGCGTAAATGTGCATGTCGCGGATGAGACACTTTTACAGCGTGCGTTTCCCTCAGTCTATAAATGAAGCTCGGGCGCACCAGATAACACGTCATCAGCGTCTTACGCCATCAGCGTAACTGTGAAGGATTGACAACAGACCCGGGAGAGAATACAATGCTGAATAAAGTCTTATTTTGTGTTATTTTTGGACCAAAAAGTATTTTCGATGCTTCAAAAACTTCTAACTAACCCACTGATGTCACATGGACTACTGTGATGATGTCTTTATTACCTTTCTGGACATGGACAGTATACTGTATATACAGCTTCAATGGAGGGACAGAAAGCTCTCGGACTAAATCTAAAATATCTTAAACTGTGTTCCGAAGATGAACGGAGGTCTTACGGGCTTAGAACGACATGAGGGTGAGTCATTAATGACATTATTTTCATTTTTGGGTAAACTAACCCTTTAAATAAATAAAGAAGTAAATCATTTGTGGATGATTTCGTCAGACCCGACTGGGCGGATCCGGTTCCTCCCGCCTCGCCCTGACCGTGACGTACGAGTCGTCCTGTCTCTGAACAGTTAGATTAATATCCATGCATAAAAGAATCCCCAGCGTTTCCCTAACGACAGAAGAGCTGGTTCTCATTATCTTTTTTTTTTTTCTTTTTTAAATATCAGGATCACTTGAACACGCACAACAAACACTAATAATTCAAACTTAAATGCATTTTCATATGGACAGAAACATGGCTCAATAAATGAAATTAAGAGAGAGAAACAGAAATGGAACTTTTAAAATAAACAAATAAGAACAAGTATACAGCATGATATAACTTCGGTCTCTAAAAGCTCATTTCGGTGTTTCTCATAATTAAAAAAGGAACTAACTACACAAGCTTTGGATAATTTCAGGCAATCTTGACTCCCGTGGTCTAAAGTTTCACACCAAAATGTTTTCTAGTTGCTCTTAAATGTTCAGTAATCGCTGACCTCGACTTAAAAAAAGTAGATTTTGAGTGAGCATGCCGAAAATAAAAGAGTAAATTACTCAACTCAACAAGACAAGTACAGAACAGTAAAAAGCTTCAAGTCACAATATTTCCAAAACTATTATTTAGCAGTATTATCTTCTACTATCATCGTTATTGTTTAGTCAGATTACCTTTACATTACAAGTATTTGAGGTATATCAGAATTATCATTGTCAACACATGCCTGCCAGCGTGAAATGACATGAGTGGTCGGCGAAGCGATTCGATTGGTCGGATGTCTGCGAGTATGACCCGATGGAGGCTTGTGATTGGACGACCACTGACACTGCAGGTATACCTCAGTTTTACACACAAATGTCACAAACACACACTTCCGGAATACTGTAAATTACACAAAAATAGCTCTGTCGAAAGTGTGTGTGTGTGAATCCAGAGGCATATCCACACGTCTGCACACTTCATAGAGAAATAAATACACGTAAATAATGCAGAAAATAGAAAAACAACAACTTTCATAAAAAAACAAAGTGCTTCTGTATCAGAATGGAAACTCCTTTTCTATGCAAAATCTGCAGCTATGCACAAAATATGTGGTTATGTTTTTAAAAAAGTGTGTGTGTGTGCGCGCGCGTGTGTGTGTGTGTGTTCAGAGCAAATCCACCCGTGGTTGAAGGAAAAAGGCACTCAACTTGTCCTGCATAGTTGCCACTTCCTTCACCGTGACATAATGCAGTCTGACTACTCTGTGTGTGTGTGTGTGTGTGTGTGTGTGTGTGTGTGTGTGTGTGTGTGTGTGTGTGTGTGTTAACAGGGAACGCTCTGGCAAAGTTATAAGCAAACGTTCTTCCAGTAACATTAATATAATGTTCTTTCTTTCAAAGTTATCTGATCTTTAATCATTTTCTCAATGTTATTCATACAACGTGGAACGTTTATTTATTTTTTTCTGAAACATTTCAGTCGGACGTCCGTTTAAACGCATTTTAAATGTTACTAGTTTCGGAATGTTCAGAGAACATTCAAAAGTAACACGTTTGCAAAATGGAATGTTCGTATAACCAAGTATTTTTTTTTTAACACATTTAAAAAACTGGCCATTTTGAACATTCCGGAAAAAAAAAACATTTTTATAACTTAATGGGAACGTTTAGAAGAGCTACTCACGTGTGTGTGTGTGTGTGTGTGTGTGTGTGTGTGTGTGTGTGTGTTTGTGTGTTTGTTTAAGTAAATGTGTTGCTACACTGAATCACATTTGTGTGTGTGTGTGTGTGTGTGTGTGTGTGTGTTTGTGTGTTTGTTTAAGTAAATGTGTTTGCTACACTGAATCACATTTGTGTGTGTGTGTGTGTGTGTGTGTGTGTGTGAGCGGGTGATGATGATTATGAGGATGATGATGAAGATTAAACTGGCAGGCTGAAGAAGAATCTTTGGTATCAGTGGCTGTATCACACACACCACTGTGTTTCTGTGAGGTAGCCACATTGATTCTCACTACAAACGAGGTGTGTGTGTGTGTGTGTGTGTGTGTTTGTGTGTGTGTGTATGTGTGTTCGCTTTTTTCACATTTTTGCTTCACATCAGAGTTTGTTTAGAAAAAAACAGTTGCTCTTCGCCGGCTCACGACTCTGTAATGCTCAATGCTTTCTTCTAAAATGCTACAGACATCGGCTGTCTTACCTGTCCGACAGAGAGACAGGAGTTAAGCAAAGTTCATCAAGAAGGGCCTTTTTTCACCAGCAGGAACTTTTTTTTGTTTAGTTTTTTTGTGGATTGATAGAAGAAACAACAAAGAGTCGCTCTGTCTTTCTCAGATCCGAGAGTTCAGGAGTCTCCGCAAATATACACAACAATCCCTTGTTTCTTGTCGTTTCCTTCACAAGGTGCTTCTTTACACATAGTTTATGCACAACAAGAGTCCAGACGTTTAATACAAACTTTGTGTCTATGTAACTTTTTACCCGCATCGTTATTATAGAGGAATAGAGAGAGAGAGAGAGAGAGAGAGAGAGAGAGAGAGGGAGAGAGGGAAGAAAAATTAGAGGAATATTTACAGATTCATATTCAGTACGTTTTGGTAAATGCTTCGATTTGGTTTCCCAAAACAAACATCAGGACTCGGGAACGAGTGTTTTTTTTTTTTTTTTTCGTGATTTGTGGGACTCTCCGGTACCGACCCGCACAGACTCATGGGAAAGGAAGGGAGTCGGAGCCGCAAACATCCTCTATGATTATCGTTAAGGCATCTGTCGTTGGCACTCAATTATCATACAGTGACATTTTACCTTTAGCTTTTGGCCATTAGAAGCTGCATGTCTCCACAAACCGGAGGAAAAACACAATAATCCAACAGCTTTTACTCTCCGCTTATTACTGATTGTTTTGTCTTTGGTAACGGAAAATATCTTTGGATGCAGGAAATAAATGCATGAAAAAAAACGCCACAAAAACTGATGATTTATGATTTATGGATGATAAAAATCCTGACATCTGGCAACCTGCGCAGGACAGTGACTTCCTCATGCTGCCTTCAAGATGGCTGACTTGGAAATTACAATTAGCGTGTTTGAGATTTAATGCAAAGGTTATAATTTTTTTTTAATTATTATTCTGTGCTACAGAAAAAAAAAAAAGTAATTTCTACATGAAAAAAATAGTTCAGGCAAGAATTAAAAAAGCAAAGTTAATCATATATTAGTCCTCAATTCAAGCTTAAATCTCAACGATATAAAATTAAGTAAACCCTACTCAACTTTTCTGATACTGGTGTTCCCATAATGCACTGGGCCGTGAATAATTAATAAGGTTGATTGTTTTTCAGCTTTATTAAAACTTTTTGCTTTTGTTGTTAGGTTTAGTAACTTGCCATTTTGTGACATTTGGACAAATTTTTCTACTGAAAATGACACATTCATAATCAAAAACGAATGTTATTGTGTACACATTGTGTATTGTGTACCAAGTATTGAGGTCCGGGTGCCGTATTACTTCTATTAAGTATAGATACAATATACAATATTATTTACTTGGATGTTTCTAAGTAAATCATACACTTTAAAATTGCACTGTAAAAAAAAAATTTGGTTTAACTTAAAAAAGCAAGTTGCCTTGTTGCCTTAATATTTTGAGTTCATTGTAATTCAAATTTTGAGTTAATACAATGAAGATGAATGGTTTAATAAACAGAAACTCAAAATAGTGTGTTATCTTCACACATTAGTTATCGAAGTTGATTTGACAAAAGACAAAAAGTAGTGATAACAAATTATGAAAATATTTTTTTACAGTGTGTGGTTTAATTTGATGTTATATTGTTTGAGTAAAAAGTTAAGTAGATATTACTTAATTCTATATGTGAAATTAAATATAATTAAGTAACATTTACTTGAATTGGGTGTTAAGTGGTTAAGTTCAATAGTAAGTAGACTTTACTTGATAATAACGGGTTAGTTGTACAGAGCAGTTGCAGTAAAACTTTACTTAAAATGTGAGGATTTTATAAAGCAAGTTCTTATGTTCAGTGAACGCAGCATTTCTTACTTTCGTTTAGTTGAACTTAACGTAGCAAAATAACCCCGTCTTGAAGGCAGCATGACATGACGAGTCTCCGACAGGTGCGCTTCTGTGTGTCTCCAGGAGGTGGCGCTGTTGCTCTGTGCAGGTGGAGCGCTCTGTACAACCCCTACGGTAAAATGATTCTTTAGGGGGAGATACAGAGGCCTGATTGATTCTTTGCATCCCTTTATCATTGTGCTGAGGCAAGAACAAGGCGCCACGCTGGCAGTGAAAACACTCCTGAAACTACGCTCGCGTCAAGGGTCAAATAACTGTGTGTGTGTGTGCTAAAATACGCATTGCCTTCTGTTCCTTCTTTCCACTGCTCTATGAGAGAGAGGAATGTCCGTATAGCTTGGCTAATCCAGAGACTTTGAGATGAGAGATGTCTTAGCTCAAATATCAAGCACAGGTGAAGCGAACGACGTCCAGCACTCTCGGGGAAAAGGTACAAAAGCGGTCACTCGGACGGGATCCTTTCAAACGGGTCTAATCTGTGCCATTTAGGGACTAATATGTGACCCTGGACCACAAACCCAGTCTGGAGTCGCACGGGTATATCTGTGGCAATAGCCAATTATACACTGTATGGGTCAAAATTATAGATTTTTCTTTCATGCCCAAAATCATGAGGATATTAAGATCATGTTCCATGAAGATATTTAGTAAATGTCCTACCGTAAATATATAAAACATGTATTTCTGTGAGTGAATGCAGCACAATCGTGAACATAAATGCACAACTTTAAAGGAGATTTTCTCAATGTTTCGATTTTTTGCTCCAGATTTTCAATATTCATATCTCGGCCAAATATTGTCCTATCCTATCAAACCACACATCAATGAAAAGCTTATATATTCAGCTTTCATATGACGTATAAATCTCAATTTCCAAAAAAATGTGGTCCAGGGTCACTTTTAGCACCATGATGTACCGTTGAGGTAGGCTACTCGTCTGCATGCACTCTTTGAAAGGATCCCGCCCCAGTGACGGCTTTTGTACCTTTTTTTTCTCTTTCTTTCCCCCTGAGAGTATATCCGTGATGAGAAAGAACTAAACCGAATGGAAAGCGTGCAATGCGTGGTGTTTCTGACGGAGCTCATCCGCACCCGCCGTTCCCGGACGAGGTTTGTGAGGTTTGATGGGCACCGTAGATCATCATCATCTGCTGGTCCGGGGCGGCCGGCACGGGTCCGTCGGCCTGGCCCCGGCTCAGGCTTTGGAGAAAGTGGTTGCCGATGTGCCGGGCTGCCCGGGACTGGCCGCGTGCTCGTCCTGCCAGCGGTCCACGCACCGGCGCCGGGCGTTCATGAAGAAGTTGCTGACGGTGGACAGCTCCAGGCCCAGCTGCTGAGAGATGGTGATCTGCATCTCTTTGCTGGGTCTCTTGTTCTCCTTGAAGATGGCGATGAGCGTCCGGCGCTGGAGGTCGGTGAACACCAGGCGCTGCTTCTTCGGGACCATGTTTCGGTCTTTGTGCTGCTCCTGCTCCTTTCTCTTGCACGCTGCCATGAGGAGACGGAGAGAAAGAGACAAGTGAAAATACAAGAAGAACGCCAGGAAATGCACATTTGCTGATAGAGACGCATGCAACCACAGAGGGGAGTCATTCAGTGAAGGAAGCTTGTGTTTTGCCAGCTCAGATATACAAACATATTTCATAAGACAAATATTGAAGTCCCCCGGTGGTGAAAATCAAGTTTTTAATGTTGTTTACAAAAATGAGAATATGTTGCAAAAGTTCAGTAATTCAACTTAAAAGGTGAAACTAATATATTATATAGACTCATTACATGCAAAGTGAGATATTTCAAGCCTTTATTTGTAATAATTTAGATGATTATGGCTCACAGCTTATGAAAACTTATTTAATAAAATATACTTATTTCATATAATATTTTTAAGTCCCCCTGTAGTCAATCATTTCATCCCTTAAAACTCATCTTTGATCAGCAAAATTACATATTTAAACGTTTTTAATTCTTCATGCCTTAAAATATCTTGAATGTAACTCGACACCCTCGCCTCATTTAGTATACGCAGTTCTATGAATATGCAAATGAGCCCCGCCTCCACTCACTCACTCACTCACTCAGAGATCCACTAGTTTGCCGATCACACGTTGATCTGATTGGTTACAAGGTAGTGTGTGACGTCAGAAACACCAGCGATTTCGTGTTTTTGAGACTGTCTTTGGTTCACTGCAGTTTTAAGCAGAAAATACTCAGCAATGCTGTCCACTTATGAACTTACACATGGTGTGTCTTATTAAAAAACACCACATAGACACATAAACTTGGATTTTCACCACAGGGGGATTTAAAGGAATATATGCGTGTATAATTTCTGTTTTAAAATATTTAATAGCATAATAGTGTGATCACACCGGTTTTCCTGTTCACACTATATCAATTTATGTAAAATAATTGTAATTTATCGGAGTAAGACCGCTTCCACATCATAAATTACCTCAAAACAATAGAACTGCCACTTGACATAACGAACAAAAAGTGACATTATTTGAGTCTTTTTTTATGTATATTATAGTCCGGATTCCCATAACTTTCTGTAACGTTTTCTAAAGGTTATGTAAACGTTCTTAAAATAATGTTTAGCAAATGTTCTTATGACATTATAAATATTTGATATGTGTTCTTCTAACGTTGAGAGGAAACAATGTGCTCAGAATGTCCTTCTGATACAATAAATAAAAATACAATATTTCAGAGAGTGACGCATAAATTACGCCATTAAAAGTATTTTATGCATGTATATTCATTGTGTGTGTGTGTGTGTGTGTGTGTGTGTGTGTGAGATTGGTAGGTTTAGGGATCGTGTGTGTGTGTGTGTGTGTGTGTGATGAACAGTTTTAGGGGTTGTGTGTGTGTGTGTGTGTGTGTGTGTGTCATGTGTAGGTTTAGGGATCGGGTTTGTGTGTGTGTGTGTGTCATGGGTAGGTTTAGGGATCGTGTGTGTGTGTGTGTGTGTGTGTGTGTGTGTGTGTGTGTGTGTGTGTGTGTGTGTGAGATTGGTAGGTTTAGGGATCGTGTGTGTGTGTGTGTGTGTGTGTGTGATGAACAGTTTTAGGGGTTGTGTGTGTGTGTGTGTCATGTGTAGGTTTAGGGATCGGGTTTGTGTGTGTTTTCAGAATATGTGTGAGAGAAAGTGTGTGTCTGTGTGTGTTTGTTTTCATAATATGTGTGTGTGTGAGAGAGAGTGTGGGTAGGTTTAGCGATCGGTTGTGTGTGTGTGTGGGTTTGTGTGTGTGTGTGATGGGTAGGTTTAGGGATCGGGTTAGTGTGTGTGTGTGTGTGTGTGTGTCCTGTGGGACTCATGTTTGAGAACCCTCAGGCAAAATCCACTCAGTTTGGAGTCAAGCGGGGGGATTTACATTCATGTGCGAGTGGACACAGCTGACTCTGTAAGACACAGACGAGTTTCAGCAGATCTGTGTGTGCAACATCTCTGTCGGTTTCGTGCTGTATAATTCTACGATTCCTTCTCTTGCTCACGTCTGTGTTTCTCTCTCTCTCTCTCACGCACACACACGCACACACACGCACACACGCAGGGTTCCCCCCGGTGAGATTGTGCTGATGCCAGGCTGAACACTGTATGTCTAATTACAGAGAGCCATGAGCCGATCGATCTCCCCATACACAGTCAAATCTGTTTACTGCTGCTGTCTAAAGCTGCCGCTCTCTCATCCATCATATTCATATGCCACGGCACACACACACACACACACACACACACACACACAGCACCAATAAAACACACACAAACATGCAGAATCACTTAAAAACTGTACAGCAGTTCATATGTGCATCTGCACACTAGTTAAAAGCAAAGTCTATACATACATATATCTATCTATCTATATCTATACATATATCTATCTATCTATACATCTATCTATACATATATATATACATCTATAGATATATATATCCATCCATCTATTCATCTATACATATATCTATCTATCTATACTTATATCTATACATATATCTATCTATCATCTATACATATATCTATATCTATACATCTATCTTTTTATCTATACATATATCTATTCCTCTTTACATATATCTATCTATACATATATCTATCTGTACATATCTAGCCTATTAATCTATACATATCTATCTATACATCTATTCATCTATACATATATCTATCTATACATAGGCCTATATCTATCTATACATATATCTATACATCTATTCATCTATACATATATCTATCTATCATCTATTATCTAGTTTGTATATAATGAAAACATGATTGAGAACCCTTTAAAAACATTATATATATGTGTGGTCTCTGGTCAGGGTTTGTTCAAACTGCAGCGTCTGTATTTTACACCATAACTGTGTTTACCGGACAAACCCGAATCATGAGTGGCGAGCCGAGACTAACTCTCACACGGCAGAAGTGCAGCATTTAATGAGGAGGATCCCTCCTCTCTGACCCATATCTACAGCTCTTTTGTCCGATCGTCTCGTGTTTCTGTATCGAGCATCATTTCTGCTCTCCCGGTGTCACGCGCTCTCGCGTGGGCGCGCACTGGGCTCGAGGGATCGATACGGATCGATCGCCCGGGAAGGGGCCCTGATTACTGGACCACGTGCGCGAGAGAAAACACAGGAAAATCGATCATTGCAGCTTTTAGGGCAACAGCAGCGCGCAGACAGAAAGAAGAAAGACGCGCGTTCTGCCCGCTGTATTAAACGCACTTTAGGAGAGATGTAGGCTACAAAAATCATCCAGCAGATATAATGCATGTTCAAAACCTCGAGTGCATTCGCCATGCTGTGTTTTATATATTTATTTACATGATAACAGCCTAACATTTGATTATCTTGCTTGAACTCAAATCTCAGCACGTCTCATTTCTATCATTTTGCACCTGCTTTGCTTTTAATCTGCTCGACACATCTGGTATCCATGTGATAGCCTGCATTTAGGCCTACTTAACTGCAGGTATGTCATTTAGCAGACAGACTAAATAAATATGCATATATCCTATGCATGCATGAGAATAAAAAACACACGCAGTCCCATTAAACAAGAGTAAATAAAGTAGCAAGTGTGTAAGTGTGCAAAAGACGGCCATTTAAAGTGCGTCCACACGTGAGGAAAGACTCGAACCAGTAATGTTAGCTGTCATTGGCGTGTCAATAGGCGCCATTTTTAATGGTAATAGTGGGATTTCAAACGGAAAATGTGAAGCGCGTTCTCGTCAAATCTGGCTTTAGAAGACTTTGGATATTGCGTTGATTGCGTTTATGATTGCGTTGTGTTATTCAGAATGAGAAACAGAAATTGCCGATTAGGAATGACATTAATGTCCTTTAAACACAATGCAGATAGCCTATAGAGCACTGGGAAAACTCGCTCATTTCACGCACAGTTTATTCAGATGATCTCAAAGGTGAATCGCCAATGCAATGCATGAGTGTTGGAAAATCATAATTACCAAGAACAACACGTTCAGACCACATAATTCTGATATGCATGGAAATATGAGGCGTAGCCTATCTGTTACTTAAGGCTGAAGTAAGCTGAAACTGATCGAGACATAATTGTTTATTTGATATACATTTATTGGAGAACGATGTATTTCATCTCTCTGACCAACAAACATCCGCGTTTATTAGCGGATAACAGCATCGCTTTAACACATTTCGGAACCGAATCTGATTGGCATAAATAATAAAGCAAATGAAACTCCTCACGGAATTCACCGCATTCACTCGCTTTATGTATTTTTCTTACAAATGAATAGTCCTGGAATCGACCTTTGCTTTAAACCCTTTTCATAAAGCATGTGTTTAATATATAGGCCGCAGTGCGCTCGTGCTCATAAGATATAGTGCAGTGTGTTATTATACAGTGTTGTTGTTTTAACAGTTCTCGTGTTATTTATTTATTTATTTTTATTGCCACTTACAATAAATCCGTTTTTTTTTATCTACTCGATTCCAGCAGAATAATGAACCATCTTGAAATAATTTCATAGACTTAAAGATAGGAAAAAAAACATGCACATTGATGGTTGTGCACGAGCAGACTTTATAAACACGCACTGATCAAATAAAATAAGAGAAATTGTTCTTTCATGTGAAAAGCCGCATAATCACAGAAAACACATTCAATAGTGATGTTTGCAGATGACATTTTAATGGGCAGCGCGTGTTAGTTCTGTAATCCGATGGTAAGCGCTGGTATTGATATCTTATCACTCACACACACATGCATGCATTATAAACTGCTGCAGTTTACGTGCTTTTATTTATATTTACTCTGCGCTGAATTCGTATGGCAGTATTGCAAATCACAAATCAATATTCATCAAGAAGATATTCGAGTCACAATCAAATATATTCTGCTTCTCAATTTAACCCTTTAACTCTTACTACAAAATC
>JARPMJ010002907.1:85000-87500 GCA_033366665.1 Phoxinus dragarum
GTGTGTGTGTTTCTGCGTTTTAAGATTGAAGGGATTCAGCTTGGTGTCTTTTGGTCGCTTATTAAAACCAAAAACCAAAAAAAAAAAAAAAGATTTACAAATGAGGACGTCCCTAAAGGTTTTTTTTTGGAGTTTTTGTCATGTTTTGGTCACTGCTGGGTACAAATTTGTATTGTGTACACACACACACACACACACACACACACACACACACAATGATTTGTTTGTCTGACCAGTGGCAGATGGACAGAAGGGGCTGTGCTGTTGATGGTATGTGTTTGTATAGGAAGGAAGCAGGTAAAATATATTCCAGAATTAATATGTAAATGAGCGTTAAGGGAACATTCCATTTTATAATTTTGCAAACATTACGAGGATGTTACAGTTTGAATGTTCTCTGAACATTCATCTTGTCCTAACCAGACGCAATGCGATAAGATTCCAGCGACAAATAATTTGTCTGTCCACACTATACGCGACGCGACTGCGAGATGCATCAAAATCAATCAAAACCCACAACCAATCAGAACAGCGTGTGGGCGGAGTCTCGTGGTGAGTGCACAGCCAATCAGAACAGCGTGTGGGCGGAGTCTCGTGGCGAGTGCACAGCCAATCAGAACAGCGTGTGGGCGGAGTCTCGTGGCGAGTGCACAGCCAATCAGAACAGCGTGTGGGCGGAGTCTCACGGCGAGTGAGGCGGCCTAAAACGGATAAGTAGCTCCATAATCAAATTCACAAATATTACACCATTTAAACATTATTCAAATACTGAGTTACTAAAACAATCTTTGTCAAAGAATACACTTGTTTGTTCACAGTTTGAACGTTCTTGTTTCCATTTGTTTAATTTCAAGATCTGAGGTGAATTCTCCAGTGTTGCTTTTACAGCTCAAAGCTGGAGCACTAAATGATATTCAAAGTCACATGACACGCTTTTAACATTAAATAAAGCACATAAACAGCGCCTGAGATTATCATCGCCACACTTTGTGTTTGTTGTTCCAGCGCGACGTCGCAGAAAAATAGAAACCGTTTCTAAAATAGAATCGCCGCGTGTCGCCGTCGCGGCTGGTCAGGACAACAACTCTGATTAACGGAAAATACACATTTTATCGTGCGTCGCGGCGTCACGTAGCGTGTAATTAGGACACGGTGTTAAACTAGTAACATTTAAAAAAATGTTTTGTGCAAATGTTTTGAGGACATTCTATTAATGTTTTTTGATAACTTTGAGAGAACCTTCTGAGAACGTTTCCATGTCTGGTCTTATATGCTCAAATTTGCATACTGTGCACAGAACACTTACACTGTACACACACACACACACACATATATAAAAAGTACTTACTTTTCCTTTGTTAAGTTTTTGCACGCATATATTTAAAGTAAATTTCACATACGGAATTAAGTAAACTCTACTTAACTAACTTAAGTAAAATCGACAAAGAAAATAAGTAATTTTAACTTCGCCACACTAAAAAATGCTGGGTTGTTTCAACCCAATTTTGGGTAAAATATGGACAAACCCAGCCGTTGGGTTAAATTTTTACATTACATTTTTAACCCAACATTTGGGTTTGTCCATATTTTACCCAAAATTGGGTTGAAACAACCCAGCATTTTTTTAGAGTGCAGTAAAAGGTTGAGTAATTTCTATTTAGTTAAGGTTTCCTTTGCAATGCATTTTACTCAAACAATATGAATTAACCCATGCGTTTTAAGTGAATGCTTTACTTAGAAACATAAATAATGCAATTAATATTGTATAGAGTCTAGACACCATATTTGCACAAAAGAAAGAACACCACATGTGAACACAGAGACTCAGGTACACAATATACAATAACGGTAACATTCGATAGATCGTTTTTGAGTATGTGTCATTTTGAGTAGAAAATGAAGATGTCACAAAATGGCAAGTTACTAAACCTAACAACAAAAGCAATGATAAAATGGTGTAAATACAGCTGGAAAACTTAGAAAAATCAACCTTATTAATTATTCACGGCCCAGTGCATGATGGGAACACCAGTATCAGAAAAGTTGAGTAGGTTTTTACTTAATTTTATATCGTTGAGATTTACGCTTTAATTTCTACAAGCTTGAATTGAGTACTAATATATGATTTACTTTGTTTTTTTTAGTTCTTGCCTGCACTAGCCTACCTTCTTTCATGTAGAAATTACATTTTTTTTCTGTAGTATTTACTTGCTATATAATTGTTATCAGTGTATTGTGTTCATGTAAGTTCTGCATGTGTTTGTGTGTTTCAAAGACAGATCTGGTGATGGGAAAGCTGGTGTTGCAGGGAGGGGGTCTGCGTGTGTGTGTGTGTGTGTGTGTGTGTGTGTGTGTGTGTGTGTGTCCGAGTGTGTGTGCGTGTGTGTGTGTGTGTTGCACGGCTGGCTGCGGTTGCTGCTGGCGAGAGCCCTAGAGATGCAGGAGTGAGCAGGGAAAGGAAATCAATACAGATTCAGCGCAAGTCAGATAAGCCTTAACA
>JARPMJ010002907.1:92500-95000 GCA_033366665.1 Phoxinus dragarum
TATTATTTCTACAATATATATTATGAATTAGGGATGCACTGATATGGAATATTTGGCTGATACCAATAACCGATTATTCTTTATATTTGGGAGCCAATAACCGATAATTCTTTATTTGGGAGCCAATAACCGATAATTTTATAACCGATCATTTTTATATTTGGGAGCCAATAACCAATAATTCTTTATATCTGGGAGCCAATAACCGATTATTCTTTATATTTGGGAGCCAATAACCGATAATTCTTTATATTCTAGAGCCAATAACCAATAATTCTTTATATTTGGGAGCCAATAACCGATTATTCTTTATATTTGGGAGCCAATAACCGATAATTATTTATATTTGGGAGCCAATAACTGATTATTCTTTATATTTGGGAGCCAATAACCGATAATTATTTATATTTGGGAGCCAATAACCGATTATTCTTTATATTTGGGAGCCAATAACCGATAATTATTTATATTTGGAGCCAATAACCGATTATTCTTTATATTTGGGAGCCAATAACCGATAATTATTTATATTTGGGAGCCAATAACCGATAATTATTTATATTTGGGAGCCAATAACCAATAATTCTTTATATGCGGGAGCCAATAATCGATAATTCTTTATATTTGGAAGCCAATAACCGATTATTCTTTATATTTGGAAGCCAATAACCGATAATTCTATATATTTGAAAGCCAATAACCGATAATTCTTTATATTCTGGAGCCAATAACCGATAATTCTTTATATTCTGGAGCCAATAACCGATAATTCTTTATATTCTGGAGCCAATAACCGATAATTCTTTATATTCTGGAGCCAATAACTGATAATTCTTTATATTCTGGAGCCAATAACCGATAATTCTTTATATTCTGGAGCCAATAACCGATAATTCTTTATATTCTGGAGCCAATAACCGATAATTCTTTATATTTGGAAGCCAATAACCGATAATTATTTTTAGATTTGGAAGTATAACCGATAATTCTTTATATTTGTAAGCCAATAACCGATTATTCTTTATATTTGTAAGCCAATAACCGATAATTCTTTATATTTGTAAGCCAATAACCGATAATTCTTTATATTCTGGAGCCAATAACCTGTCACGGTGTGGGTTTTGTTCCTTGTTGTCTGTCATGTGATTCCCTGTTTGCCATGTGTCTTGTTAATTGTCTGATCATTGTTCCCATGTGTTTCTGATTAGCCACGCCCCCTTGTTATCTTGTTTAGCTTGTTTGTCTGTGTATTTATACCTCTGTGTTTCAGTTGTTGGTTGTCGGTCGATGTTTGTGTTTGCTGTAGCTTGTAGATGTTTCTTGTTCCTTTCCTGAGTTTCCTGTTCTGTTGTTTATTAAATAAAGTAGTGCGTGCACGTGGATTCTCTCCCCGCTTCATCTATGCCTCAGCGTAACATAACCGATAATTCTTTATATTCTGGAGCCAATAACCGATAATTATTTATATTTGGAAGCCAATAACCGATAATTATTTTTTAGATTTGGAAGTATAACCGATAATTCTTTATATTTGTAAGCCAATAACCGATAATTCTTTATATTTGTAAGCCAATAACCGATAATTCTTTATATTTGTAAGCCAATAACCGATAATTCTTTATATTTATAAGCCAATAACTGATAATTCTTTATATTTGGAAGCCAATAACCGATATATTGGGATAATATAATTTTTCTGAGCCGAAACAAAATGCAGTCAAATACAGTGGACATCTGCTTTTGTTTCAACAACTTAACTGCAGAAAACAAGGAAACTGCAAGTGAACATCTAGATCTTTCATTCACTAAATGTAGCCTATACTTCAAACCTGTTAAATATTCCTTCATTATTTTAATTAATTTTGCATATGGCAAATTGCAATTCTGATGCACTCATGGTGAAAAACTCCCACACTGCTGACATTGCATCTAAAGCATGCATAATCGGCTGCATGTTGTCGTGTCATGTGGTGCTGAAGGACCAATCAAAAGCCTTCAAGAGTGGTTCAAATAATCCACAATTAATCTGATTTAACTTATCAACCTAGTTTTCTTATCGGACGAATAACGCTTACATTAAAAATGAACATTTATTGGCCGATAACGATATGTCTGCCAATATATTATGCATCATCTCTGGTATGAATATGGTGCAAAGTATGCAAATTTTGCCAAAATGCACACTAAATATAATACTGTATCGCAAAATGCAATGCGTGAGCATTCTTTTCCATTCTGATTAATAGACTGTAAAATTAATTGTACACTGTAAAACCTCAAAATGTAAAAACAATTTTTTACTGAATTAAACTAGATAATTTTACTCAAACATTACTTAAAGTTCATTGTAAGTTAGAGATCGAAGATAAATAATTGATTATAAATACTGCAATATTCCAAAAAAAAATCTGATTGAAAATGTTCTGATTTTACAAGTTTCAACCACACTAAGTATTTAAGTGGAAATTTTAGCATTTTAAGTTTATACATTTATTTAATA
>JARPMJ010002907.1:100000-104312 GCA_033366665.1 Phoxinus dragarum
GTGACTGTGCGCGAGAGGACGCGCAGAAACACACACACACACACGAGCTCAGATCTCCATCTGTCGTCACTCCATCCCCTTATCAGCCTCTGACAGCAAATCGTTCTCTAATGTTTGATGGTCATCCAGTCCAGATCGCGTCCACACTCTCTAAAACAACGCGCGTCACTTCAGAAAAAACGCCTCGAAATCGCAAAACATAAACGTGTTTTTGTCTTGTATGAAAATTATTACAACAGTATTTTGCAGTAAAATGGAGTTTGGAAACTGCAGGTGCTTTAAACTCCAACACAAAGAAAGCTCGCCCATAAATATAATTATAATTATAAGGAACCCTTTGCCGAACAGACATTATTAAAATGATATTCATGTCACAACAAGCAGTGTGTATTCGTGTCTCGAAATGCTTCATAGATAAATTATTGTGCTAAATCAGTGAGTTATGGTTTCCATTTCGAAAACAAAAGGTTCTGACTTGAAATATTAATACAATTACAAAACTTTAAACGCTGGTTTAGAGAAGTCTTTCTTGCATAATCATAATATTATGATATAAAACGGCAATATCCTCCTGAGACCCTTTTTTTATTCAGTATTTTTCTGATGTCTTTATATGTTTAGAGCATATATTATATATGTTATGCATATGTTAAGCTGTAGTGGACACCAGGACTCAGATGTTTAACAATAAGGCATGAAATTACATGCATATGCAAAAAAAACAATGGGATTTTTTTTTTATCAATCAAATTTTAGTTTCAGTTCTTTTTTTATAAAACTTTGTATAAATATGATTCTCAACTAAAGATAAAACGGAATTCATTGATTTACTTTATGCAAAATGTGGGTATAAAATGGCCATAAATAGGTAATGGGAGTAATATGTGGCAACATTTTCATAATTTCCCATATTTCATAGGAATATTGATATATAATTTCGCTTATTGTGTCTGATAAATGTCCTGGTGTCTGTACAGTGTTCATGTATGAACTCAAAGCCGTGTTCTGTAGCAAAAAGTCATATTTTGATTATAAACTCCTGAGATGTTTATGTATTTACGGTCTCATGAGGATATAATTCATGAACCACTTCAGCACACAGTTGTGCCAAACACTCTGAAAAATAAAGCTTCTTTATCGGTTCTTTATAGTCAAGTCTCCTTCATTTATTTATCAACACAGCAGCTTTACAGTGATAATTACAGTAACAGAGAGTGTTCAGCAGATCTAGAATAAAGTTATTGTCCAGATAAAGTTAGTTTTGATTGATTCACTTCTTTAGATTGTATTCGCATTAAGAAAAACAATGGTCTGTAGATTATTAAACTGTTCTTCGCATTAATAAAATCAAAAATTGTTTGCGGAAGCAATTATGGCGCCTCTTTTTTAAGAGTGTAAAATGCATTTTATCTCATGTAAATGCGCATGTATACCACGAATTTTTTTTATCGTGCCATTTATACGCAAAAAAAAATAGTTTTCGCGTGCATATGATACGCACTTTATGGCGGGTAATACGCACGCACCACTAATCCTACCCAAGGGTTTACAGTGCGTATAAATGCACGCAAAAATAAACATTTCTGGCGTATAAGTGGCACGATAAATAATATTGGTGTATAGATACGCGCTTTCATGAGATCGTGTTGTTTTGTCTCCCAGAGTAAATTCCCTTTGCCGATGTAAAGCTGTCTTACCTGCAAGCCTCAACGCGGACATCCTCTGAAACTCGGGCTCCTGTAACCATTTCCACATCCGCCTGAAAGTCTCGCGCCCGGACTTGAGCTTACTCCAGGGCTTCGGGTTGCGCAGGAGATCCGACAGCGTTCCCTGGGAACGACACAAGATCCTCTGCGCGAAAATAGCTTGAGGAATGCTGTATCTCTTGAGCTCTGCTGTGATCTCTGCGCCACTTCTTTAGTGTTGATCTCCTCCACCTGGCCCGCGCCCGCGCTCTGCGCGCCCCCGCCGCCGTGCCGCTCTCTGTCGGACAGCATGGATCCGTTCCCCTGCGAGTGCATGTGGCTGTGAGGGTGCATGCCGTTCAGATTCGAGATCATACCGTGCCCATGCCCACCTAAACTCCTCAAGTGCTCCTCACTTCGCGAGAGCATCGCCGCGTGCGTCTCGAAGCCGCCCGGTGAGAGCATCTTATCATTGGGAAGGTGCGCGCCCGGTCCGTACGCGGAAAGCGCTTGCTGGGAGTTGTGGAGAGATCCGAGGCCGTTGGAAAGCGGGGATAGTGGTTGGCCCATCCCGGACATATCTTTAGGATAATGCCCGTATAAGTTCCCCATTGAAGCGAGGCCGCGATCATCGCGCATGAGCGTGAAACTCCCGCTGACGTTCCCGGTGGCGAGGCGCTGGTGCGCGGCGTGGTGATGCGGGTGCGTGTGCGGGTGCGCGTGATGGAACTTCTCTGAGACCGTGGATATAGGAGGGAGATGCTGAAGAGGTGTGAGAGTGGTGTAAGTGTTGGATAAACTCATGCCGGACTCGCACATGGTCATGGCCGGGTGCAGGTGTCCGGAGAGCGCGGGGTCGCTCCGGTACTCGCCCGCGCCCTCCAGGATCGACGCCATGCTGGACACCATCGCCGAGCGCCCGTGGGACACCAGTTCCGATGGGACGACGAGGGTCTTCCGTGCGCGGAATTCATCAAATCCCCCGCTTGCGCGTGCGATGCAACGCCGTGCATGTTTCCAATGTTCTCCATCGTGAGCTCCATCGTTGGAAAGGAGAGGGAAGGGAAGACCTGCAACACAAAAACACCGTATTTTCCCCCGCAACGATTTCAAAACCAATCCATCGATTGAAAGAGTCAGTCAGTCCGACACGCGGAAGCTTTTGTTCGGGTTAATCGCGGAGCGTTCCGTGCGCGTGTGGCTCGTTCCCTGCGCAACAGCGCTTCTACCGAGAGGCGGGACGCGCGTCTGTCTTTGAACGAGAGCGCGCATGTGTGTGTGTGTGTGTGTGTGTGTGTGTGTGTGTGTGTGTGTGTGTGATGACGTGCGCTGGCCTCAGTGCTGAAGTCTCGTGTGTTCTACTATCACTGGTGTGTGTGTGTGTGTGTGTGTGTGTGTGTGTGTGTGTGTGTGTGTGTGTGTGTGTGTGTGTGTGTGTGTGTGTGTGTGAGTTCACTTCCTCAGCTAAATGAGCTCTCCTATACTAATATCTGACCAATATAGCACATTATTTATTCAGTTTACACTTTATTTCACAGTGTCATTGTTACATATGTTACTATAGTAATAACTATTAATTATGCTTAATTACATGCAACTAACACTAAACCAAACCATAACCCTAACCCTATAGTAAGTACATGTAGTTTATTAATATTACTCAGTATTTAAATATATAATTACACCGTAACAACGACACCTTAAAATAAAGTGTAACCCTTTATTTTAAGGTGACGTAGTTACGCAAATAAGTACTGAGTTATATTAATTATGTATAGTTACGGTTAGGCTTATGGGTTAATTACTTGTTATTATGCATAATTTACTATAGGCTACATGTAGTAACGCGTAAGTACGTCACTTTAAAATAAAGTGTTACCTTTATTTACTGTAGATCTATAATACCTTCTATATGAATAATTTGTTATATTATTAATCAGATTTTTTTTATTTTTTTTTAGTCGAGAAATACATATCCATGAGTCATGACCAAACAAAAGATTATCACCTCTTTCATAACATCGTATTTATGCAACATCAAATATATAACATGCTAACCTGTATCATATATGTTTGTAATTGTAAATATTGGCCTGTATAGCCTCTTCTTACAAAAAAAATAATATATATATTTATTTATTTATTGAAAATGTGCAATTGCTTTGATGTTGTATTTGTATTGAAAATATCCACTTTTTTGTGACCAAATAAAATATAAATACAAAATATATTTGTATACATTTTTTTGACGTAATTTCCCGTGCAAACCAACGCGCGCGCGCGGCGTGTGTGTGTGTGTGTGTGTGTGTGTGTGTGTGTGTGTGTGTGTGTCGGGAACGCTCTTCTCTGCGCTGGCACGAAAAGCATGTCGTTGTTTTGGGTGGTCATTGATAAATCTGATCGATATATCGACTGACACTGATTAATGATGTTTTTTGACCCGGGCTGAGGGGGAGCACAGGTCAGAAAGTTTTCCCGCAGAGAAGAATCAACGCGACGCGAGGAGGAGCGCGTTCGGCGCGCCGCAGGAGACACACAGGTATATTTTGCACACAAATAATATTCATATAATCATATTTTTGTTTGTTTTAATTGTGTCTTTGTTACACTGTAATTCTAAATGTAAA
>JARPMJ010002908.1:0-104308 GCA_033366665.1 Phoxinus dragarum
TTGCATGCCTTGCTCTACCTTCCTCTAAAAAAGAGGAAGAAAAGTAGACGAACTGAGTGAAACAATCATTTTCTCTTTACTCATGAACACATAAGATAACATTTCAAAGTAATTTGAACTAATATTAGTCAAATATTAAATTAACTTTCATTTTACAAATGCCAGTGGACTGAACGTAAAGAAATTAAGTTGTGATAAAAATATTTGAGAATTGTGTTGGTTTATCTCATTGTAATATGCAATTTAATATGTCGTAGCCTACAACAAAAAAACTTTGCTGAAAAGGCAAAACGGTGTATGAACTTCTGTCATTATAGAAACCATAAACACAGTTCTTCTGTCTATTTTATTTGATATGTGAATATATTATGCTTGGCTAACCTTGTCACGCATGAAACAACTCTAATCTTTGGTGGTAAACAATTTTTCTCATCAATAGTTTATAGATACGACATTGGCTAAACATAATCTGCTTCCGTTTTTTAAAAGAGGAAATCCATTATAGTGACACAAAGTTGATCAAAAAAAGCGATGGCACTATTTAATTCACTGCATGGCATGAAGCTCTTACAAATCTGGCACCTCCTGGCATGGGAGGCGTCATGTGGGCATCAATGATGAATACATAATTAATCTCATACAATGAACACGCACAGCAGGAGAACACAAGATGACAGATGAAAATCAGCAACACGTTTTAAAAAGGCAGAAATACAAACGTTCAACAGCAGAAGTATTGTGCACCTTTAAACAGAGAAGAGTGTGCTGAAAGTTCAGTCTTAAGAAACTTTTCTCCTTGTGGGAAAAGCGTCCTCTCACATTGCAATCGACTGAAACTAATCCCTGATACTATATTGTCTAATACAGCACTCTAGGATTGGTTTCTTCTAAACATTGAAAGTATTTTCACATTTAAAGGTTCGTATGTATGTTGTTTGTTTGTTTTTTTTACTGGACTAAAGCATAATACCATATGTTTGCAGGCATTTAGGAAACATGCTAAGTTCACATTGTTTCTCTGAAAAACAATGATAATGCCAGTTAATCTACTCGTGTCCTCAATCTGGCAACTCGTGTGTGATTCTGAAGAGGAGCGGGGGATGCGACTCTCTCCAATATTTAGGCTTTGAACTCCAGTACACATTTCAACGCTCGCTGTTAATGTTAGGCTACTGCACCAGTATTGTCATGCACAATGTCCAAGTGACAATGTGCAGTTGTTATATATTACTAGCTGAGCTGATTCCTAAATGATTTGAAACTCATATGGCGCTGCATGCTCTCTAATCACTCTTGCGGGACTTTGATGTCATACACTGATCGGTCTGCACTGCGCTGCTTAAAGTCAAACACACCTAAAGACTTTTGTTGCTTGTTTCATTCCTGCACTAATCAGTTTTTGAACAAATCTCAAATGACTCATAAAGACTTGTCGTGTGATATCTACACTATGCCATTCAAAAGTTTGGGCTAAGTAAGATTTAAATAACTTAGATTTAATTTACTTTCAGCATGGCCTCATTAAATGGCTCACAATAAATGTAAATATATATAATAGCCTAAATGTATATAATTCATGAATTTAATATATATATATATATATATTAGGTATTAGGGCTGTGAAGCGATTAATCACGATTAATCGCATCCAAAATAAAAGTTTGTGTTTACATAATAAATGTGTGTGTACTGTGTATAATTATTTTGTATTTATAAATACACATACGTGCATGTATTTATGTAAATGCACATTTATTATGTAAACACAAACTTTTATTTTGGATGCGATTAATCGTGATTAATCGTTTCACAGCCCTAAATATATATCAAATAAATGCTTTTTTTTTTTTTAGCAAATAATTCTGAAAAAAAACTTAATGTTTTCAAAATGTATAATAATAAGTGTTTATTTAACATAAAATCAACATATTAGAATGATTTCTGAACGATCATGTGACACGGAAGACTGGAGTAATGATGCTGAAAATTCAGCTTTGATCACAGGAATAAATTACATTTTATAATATATTACAATAAAAACGTTATTTAAAATTGTACTGTTTCACAATATTACTGGTTTTACAGGTTCTGGTTTTTTTAATGGTAGTGAACCTCAAACAATACTATGGTACCATGATTCCTTTTTTTTTCTTCTTTTTTTTCTGAGTGTATCGTGTCCAATCGTGTTAATCATGCACAGCACACATTCAATCATCACAAATATCGAATGGATAAAAAGAGAAGGAAGGAAATACAGTATAGCTAAGCTGACTGATTTCAGTTCAAGCTGAAACGGCTGTAAATAAATACATGATACATTTAAAAAAAAAAAAATGCTACCGGTATATTCAGAGCATGATATATTATCAAACCACAAACTCATCCGACTGTCTATGCAGATTTGGGGAATAATCAATAAGGAGCTACTCACGGCATGAAGACTGCAGAGCTGTTCACCCTGAGCGTGCTTCCACTCGTCTCTGGAGTGCGTGTGGAAGCAGAAGCTCTTCAAACGAAGGACGCACTCACACCAACACAAATGAACACACTGAAATATCTGTTGCGTAGCACCATACGGCTCTTACACAAGGCCTATAGAGCGCACAGATTGCACACATTCCCATATGAGAGTGCGCAGTGCAGTGGGTGGGGCGCAGTGCGTGTGTGTGTTGGGGGTAAAGTCGCCAGAAGCCAAACTACTTGTGGCCCCCAGGCACGCTTTGTGCCAGCACTATTAGGGGAAGCCCGGCAGACGCCGCCACAATGGTGCGCCTGTGCCAGTGTCACCCCGGGCCTTTGTATGGGGGCCCCCGCTTTCGTTTTACAGACCGCTAATGATGAAGCGAACACGGCCATCTGTGTGCAGGGGGCCTTTTCTGAGCGGACACAAATGAGGAGATAACATGAGAGAGACAGACAGTACAAAGCAAAGTTGGTGTGAGATGATTATACGGATCTTTGTTGAGTGCTTTCGACTGTTTTGGAAGCATTATGCAAATTACATGCAATTAAGGGCGAGGATTGACTGAAGGAAATTAAATGGGATTTTTGTCATAAGGGGATTTCACACAAACACCGACTCATATTTTGAAAGTGTAATTCAAATAAATTGAATGATTTCAGACTTTTTTTTCACATAGCTTGAACCATATGCCACATAATCATCAACGGGAATGAACAATAATTGTAATGCTCAGGATTAGTACAATTGTGGTCTGTTTACAATGGGAGGACAGGTTCAGAAAGCAGGTCACAGCTGCGGTAACACACATCACATCGTCCTGCGCACTTGGCAGAAACTCGCACACTGATAAATCGCTCCACCAAACTCAAGAACACACTTCCACTAATTAAAAAATCTTTATGCTTACATATAACAAATGTATATGGCTAAGCTAGCACTTTGTAGAGTATTTTAGGGTTGTTAATGCACTCAATACACTCAGCTAGATTCAGTTATAAATACTTGGCCCACACATTGCAAACATAATGCCCTCTGTTGTCCAAACCTGCTGTGGCAGTAAAACACCTCAAGGGGCGATAGAGTTTCCTTCAAATGTCTCTGCCATTAAAGGTTCAGTAAGCGATTTCTGAGAATTATTGTTGAACTGTTGATAATTCAGATCAACCCAAACAAACACACCCCTCCCTTCATTGGAGGGACACGCAGTGCAAGAGTGGATGTCCCTTTATGATAGCAGAAGCGAAGCAAAATAAAGCTTTGCGAAAAATAAAGCGAAGATGATGAATGAACAACATTTTTTTCAGTATAAAAGCAAGAGTTCATTGTTAGTTTCCACCAGCACACACTCAAAACCAATACTCACGTATGGAGCAGAAACAACTCAACCTCAGCGCCCATTTTCAGGCCTTCCTGCTTAGGTCTCTCCAGCACTGGAAAGCTTGTCTAATATTAATATGGGATGTAAAGTTATTGCCTGATCATAACCCTTCTTTTTCCAGTGATACAGGTATTTCTCTGACCTTTTTCCTTTTGTAATGTCTCTCAGCCATCTCTCTTCCTACAGTGTTTCTTCAAATCTCCCACTTGCTCAATCTCTCTCCTCCCCCATCATGAGTGTACACGCCCCCTATTGCTGATTGGCTCACTCTCTCTCCTCCCCCATCATGAGTGGACACGCCCCCTATTGCTGATAGGCTCACTCTCTCCTCTCCCCTATCATGAGTGACACACCCCCTATTGTTAATTAGTTCACTCTCCTCCCCCATCATGAGTGGACACACCCCCTATTGCTCATTGGCTCAATCTCTCTCCTCCCCTATCATGAGTGGACACGCCCCCTACTGCTGATTGGCTACAAGTCTGTTGAGCTGCTTGGTCCGATCCATTTTCAACAGTGTTTCTCAAAAATCGCTTACTGCAACTTTAGAGTTCCAAGATAGGAAGGCATCAAGAAACGTCCAATGTAAGCTTTACTTATGTCTCCTGAGATACCCTTATCCTTAAATATATCCTTCGTGGCTTTGATATCCCACAATTCTGTGCTTTCCATTCTGTGACAGTTGAACTAAAAAAAACAAAGATGGCGTCTGAAAGTTGCGGTTGGTGGTCAGTTTGTATACGTGTAAGTGTGTAAGCCCACCGCAGATGGAGAGTCCAAGCCTGCCGCTATGAAAGAGCCAAGATCAGAGGACTGAGCCAACCATCGCCCCGGAGCCCAAGCTGTGGTGCTGCACGTAGTGTACGAGGGCATAGAGTCCTGCCTACACCCTCACCACCAGAGGTGGACAGTAACAAAGTACATTTACTTGAGTACTGTACTTAAGTACACTTTTTGAGTATCTGTACTTTACTTGAGTATTATTTTTTCTGGAAACTTTTACTTTAACTTCTCTACATTTGAAAGACAAATATCGTACTTTTTACTCCACTATATTTCTGTCAAGGTCCTTGAGTAGAAAGTAGTAACGTCAGGGATGATTTCTTGCATTTGGGTTGTAAATGAAAGTCTGGTTGACGTCAGAACTTGACTGATGTTGGTTTCTGACGTCAACCGATTTTCAACCACAATACAACGTCTGTCCAACGTTGGAGATTAGCGTCAATCTGACATTGGATTCTGACATCAACATGATTTTAATTTGCAACGTCGGGTTTGGTCTTCTAAATGCGAATTTTGTCATTGTTTTGGAGCACACTAGCTTATAGATAACAAGGCTAACATATTCATACTAAAAGCCAAAAAACTGGGAACAGCCATTTGTGTGTCTGAAACCATTGTAAACGTTATTGATTGACTTATTCAATCCCACGACTGGAACTGTGTTCTAGAAATAAATGTGATATTGATATGAAGGTAGGCATAGATTAAGAGGCATAAGGTACTGTAAGTATAACATGCAACAATGCAACAATGATAAAACAATGCATTGACATTTACTTTTATACTTGTACTTTTAAAAATGAGTACTTCTGTACTTAAGTAAAAATCGGTCTTTACAACTTTTACTTGTAACGGAGTAATATTTGACCAGTAGTATCTGTACTTTTACTCAAGTAAGGAAGTTGTGTACTTTGTCCACCTCTGCTCACCACTGAGAGTCAGGTGGCCTCTGCTCTGCATATTGTTATAAGGATTTTGAAGAGGATTATCCCCTGAATCTCCTGCCTCTGCTGGTCCTGCCTAGCTCCAAGACTCTAGCTTGTCCTATGGACCCGCTCAGCCTCCCTCTCCAGCCTCCTCTTCCAGGGCCAGCCTCCGGTGGTTCCCAAAAGCTCCTCTTTTGTTTACTTCATAATGCTGCGTGGATACGCCAGATCTTCCAGTCACCATTAACTTTGTAACACTGAATAACACACTACAGTTAAAATTTGAATTAAGTACTTTACATGCGCTTTAGTATATTAGTCAACACATCAAAATAAGTGTACTTCTTTAAAGCACGACAAAGGATTATTAAAACATGATTTAAAATGTAAAGTAAAACTTTTATTTTGACTTTATTACATTATTATTATATTTGCATATACTTTTAAGATTTTAAGTTCACTGAAAGTGCACATTCAATACAATAAGCACACACTTCTTGTTAACAAGGGCAGTGTGAATGTGGCCCTATATCTCTACACCAAAGACCCGCAAATGACAAAATGTTGAATGTGGCAGGATCCATTGGCTCCTAATGTATATAGCCAAAGCATAAATTGCACAGTAACCCAAATACCTGTAAATACACTTCCTAAATCATACAATGGGTACAATTTGTATTGATTCTATGACGAGTGAGCCTTTGTTGGGCCAGTGACTCGTCTTGTGATTTGACAACTGTTTAAATCACAAATTGTAAAAAGATTGATAAAAATGTATTTACACATCTTATACAGAGACAATAGAGATAAACAGAGTGACAGCTTCTGTGTCCATTTCTCAAACTCATTTGATGCCACAAGATGGAGCCAGTGAGTCCTATATAAACATGACTGAATGAAATCACAACATCCTATTTTCACCTAGTATGTTTAACACATAATTAAAATAAAGATGCAATACATGTGGTATGGATTGTATTCATTCTCCAAAAATGACGTCCCTAGAAAAACATAAATCCATTTTCCATCAGATCCAAGAATCTCTTTACAAATACACAGGACAAAATTATGAATTGTGACCCACCCAGACAGCATGCACTTCTGGGACAGATGTGGAATTAAGCAGCTGACCAACAGTAGATATGACATGAACACATGTCAGCCATCCATTGTACGTTTTGCCCTTCAAAACTGGAGGGAATTTGGACTTTTGTGTATATTTGGAAAAATCAAGCACATGAACAATATATTAACCAATGTGTTATTGATATGTGGGTACTAACTCTGATTTGAACACCTGACAGTACATGTCACCATTAACATGTTCAAAATACATGTACCTTATTCATAAATATGACAATTATTTCCAATGTCCTGACGTTTTAAGTTGGGGGTGTGTCATGCATTGTGGAAGTTATTCAATATTAGTCATAATGACAGTCACAGGTGTCTGCTGCAAGCTACAGAAGAAGTTTTTAATAAATGACTGTTACAAAGTTATTTTGAAGTTAGTTTCTGTAAACATAATTCGCTTTGACTTGAGCTAGTGGCCCCATACTACAGTAGGCTACAGTAGATCTCTCTAACATTGTAATTATCCTGATACTGAAAGAGATACTCTGACAGCCGGGTATGTGAGCAGTGCCTGATGGGATATTTAATCACTCTGAAGAGGAGCAGTAGTACATTGCCCACATGCTCTTGGCATTTCCAGACCCACCCAAGCATCAAAATCTGAAGGTCAAAGCAGCTTCGTTTGTCTTCAGCAGCTGGACTCCATCTGTCGATGTAAATGGACCATAAAATAAAGGACTGTATGTTGTCAGCAAGGTCATTCAGCAGAAATGTTGACAGCACAAGTACAATCCATTCCGAAATATAGGTCTATTTTGAATATTCCAATTATTATTATTGTTGAAAACAGTTGTGCTGCTTTATAGTTTTATGAAAACCATAATAATAATAAAAATCAGGATTATTTGATTAATAGAAAGTTCAAAATAACAGCATTTAAATCATTTTAAATCTTTTGTACCATTATGCATGTATTTACTGTCACTTCTGATGCATCCTTGCAGAATAAAATTATTTTAAAAAGTAAAGAAAAATAATTTCCTGTAAAGCAAAGATGTCCACCTCTGTTTCGTAAAATCTTTCCCAGATCTGACTGACCCCATCGGGATGGAGCGTTCAATCCCCGTGTGTGACCTCTCGTCTAGACAATAGATCTGCTCCCACATTCATGGTTCTGGGAATGTAAATCGCCCTAAGGGACAGGAACTTGTCCTGAGCCCAAAGCAGAACATGGTACACTAGTTTGTTCAAATGGTGCGAAAGCAGTACGCCCTGGAAATTTATATAAGCGACTACCGCCGTGTTGTCCACCTGCTCCAGGACATGGTAGACTCTTAACTGCCGGAGGAAGTATTATTTAAGGGCCAGAAATATAGCCATCAATTCGAGGCAATTGATGTGCCAATCGAGATGACGGACTCCAGAACCCCTTGGCTGGACGACCATCTAAGACCACACCCCAGCCCTTCAGGGAAGCGTCTGTCGTTAGCATCCTGCGAAAACAATATGCACCTAGAGTGGGACTCAAGGTGAGGAACCAGGGTCTGAGCCACATAGAAAGGGTATGAAGCCCGCAGTGCGTAACCCTTATTTGCCTCTGGGGATTGGCTCTTGATGAAATCCCCTGGCTCGGAGCCACAACTGAAATGGTCTCATATGCAGTAGGCCCAAAGGTATAACCGTGGACGCAGCTGCCATAAGACCGAGAATTATTTGAACATGATGGGGTGTAATCTCCTGACCTAGCCTGACATTGCTCAGGGTGTTTAAGATGGACTCGACACGTGCAGGAGACAACCGTGCCCGCATGGTGACCGAGTCCCATTTAACCCCTAAATACATTGTGACGGAGAGAGAACGCTTTTCTTGGCATTGAGTCTCAACCCCAGAGTTTGAAGATGAGCTTGATCAATATCTCAATGTCGCAGCACAAGCTCTTGAGATTTGGCCAGTATCAGCCAGTTGTCCATGCCCTGGAGTCGCAAAGGAGCCAGAGCTGTATCCATGCATTTAGTGTATGTGCAGGGTAACAAGGCTAGACCGAATGGAAGAAAATAGCGAAGGTCTAGAAGGTCTAAAATTGGATGCAACCCCCATATTTTTTGGGAGCCAGAAAATAGCGGCTGCAATAACCTGGCTGTCTGTCTGGCAAGGGAACATGTTCTATGGCCCCTTTGTCCAGCAAAGTTTGCAGTTCTTGTGTCAGCAAGTGCGCCTGTTCTGGTTTCACGATAGTGGAGACCACACCGTTGAAATGCGGAGGAAAGCACACAAACTGTATTCTGTAGCCTTTCTCTACAGTTCTCAAAACCCAAGGAGATAAATTTGGCAGTAGCTTCAACGCTGCCAACTTCTCTGAAAGGCACACTAGTTTATACGCAACATCTGCTTGATGGGGGAATGTTTAGTTTCCAGGGAAACAGCAACTGAATGTTTAACAATTCGCTTTCTTCCGCGTTTCAACGGTGTGGTCTCCACTATCCTGAAACCAGAACAGGCGCACTTGCTGACACAAGAACTGCAAACTTTGCTGGACACAGGGGGGCGCACCTCAGGATTTCTTCTTTTTAGAAGAGATCAAATATCTCAGGTCCATCTTTTTCTTATGAGGCTGAGCGTGGCGCACAGGTCCCCAATCTTTGTGAGGGGAGCACGCTCAGTTTCTGAGCTTCCCTCTTTTGAGATGGACCCGATTGGGGCTGGGTGACTGACAGCACCGATCCTTCAGCACGGCAGGGGTGGAACATAACAAATGCCTCCTCGTATCTCTTAGCCTCCCGGAACCTACTGACGACGGTGTTAACTGAGTCGCCCAATAGGCAGGAAAGAGATACAGGATACGGGAGATATCCTTCTCCATGATGTCAGTGAGATTAAGCCACAGATGTCTCTCCATAGCAACCATAGCACCCATGGAATGGCCGATGCCGCGGGCATTTGCTTGTTCATACACAGAGACAAATCTGTGGCTCGGTGCAGCTCTGCAAACACTTCCTCACTGACGTTTCCCTCACATATGCTCTTTAAGCAGGTCCGCCTGGTACGCCTGCAACACCGCCACGGTGTGCAGGGCAGCACCAGCCTGACCCGGCACTTGAAGAGCCTACCCCACCATTGAAGATGTAATTATGCATGGTCTGGAGGGAAGTGCAGTCTTTTTCAGTGATGATGCGCTGCCAGGGGAGAGATAGCCCATGAACACCACTTCAACCTGGGGCATCATCTTATAACCCTGTGCCTTCTCACCAATGATAGTTGAATATACTGACTTCAAAGACACCGGAGGAATACGGTTTGTTCCATAGTTTGTCTTGGAGATCTTGAAAGAAGGGGAGGGACCATCTCTCTGGTGCATCCCCTTGGCCACCCAACATAAATGTACCTTCTAACTTCGATCGTCTGGGTGTCTCTTGTTCCTGTGGCAAGTCTAACTGAAGACTGTCCACAGCGGGAGTGACTACCTCGAGTAGCTCATCGTATGAACTGTCATCATGAGAGGACCTCTCAGAGGCAGAGCATCCTTTTTCCCAAGACAACTTGTGTCCTCAGCCCGGTCTGAAGAAAAGCCAAGGCGCGCTCCAGAAGCGGGCTCAAGGACCTCATGATCTGGTGAGAGAGCAAGAGAAAGGGGAGGACCCATCTCCAGCTCTTCAGCCAGATCGACACGCAAGCCCCATCAAAGGCTGGAGCAGAGCACTTTGATGGGAAATGACTCGCATGGCTCATACTCTGTGTCGTCGAGGGCTGCCACAGCGTGCTATTCCCCAGACACTGAATATAAAAAGCATGCGGATAATCATCCGAAATGGGCCGTGAGCAGGGTGGCACGCATTTCTTTGATTCTCTTGACATGATTCTCTCTCTCTTTTTTTCATTCTTTAATTACATATCAGAGAAAGAGGAAGAGAGTGAGAAAAGTATTTTTCCTGCTTGACAAAACTACTAGCAAAAGGGATAGTTTGAGAAGAGGTTTGAATAACACACCCAGCACACAATGCGGTTCTGAAGACAAAGGAACCTGACGTTGAACCTGATGAGGTTATTTAATGGGTTTGCCACAAGTGTTCACAACCGGTCAAACAAAGATGTTTAGTCAAAATCAAGCGCAGCATTGAGAGTAGCTTTTGAAAGGAAACGGACATGTTTTTAAACATATGTAAATAATAACTTTCAATGACAAAGACCTGCAATCTCTAGTGAGACGTGAGATGTTTTGTTAGTTTTGACAGAGTATACGAAGCACAAGCTGTAAAATCAAATCACTACTCTGGATAGCCGGACGGGGAGCAGCAGCTCATTTGCATTTAAAGATACAGTACATGCATGAAAACAACATGTTTTGCTTTAACTCAAAAATGTCTTGTAAATCTAGTAAAAACGGCCATAATAGGTCCTCTTTAATATTTCCATCTCAAGTCTGAGATATGAAGGAGCAACCCCAATAAACCAATATTAAAAAAAAAAATAACACTTTTTTTTTTTACATTTTATTGACATTTTTTCTCCTGTCTGAGAGCACCAGTGTGTAACAGGTCGTTTTTAGGATGAATAATGTCTGTCAGCCACAGAGGGGGCGTCAGAGAGCAAACACACAGCAGGGTCATGAGGTAGTGCTGTTCCTTTAACATCTCACCACAGCTCGTAGTTTATATTCACTTCCCTCACTGTTTGCCCCACCCTAAGCTCCTGCACTAAAGTTTGACACAGACCCTCCACCGCTGCATGTGTTAGGACAGAAGAAGCTGGTCTTATTCCCACAGTCTGTTGGACTGTAGATTTTCTGTTCATATCCACATTCCTACCAACGATCACTTCAGGTAAGAAGCTCTTCACAATGTATTATTTTGTCCCTACATGCTTTTTCCGCATCTCTTGTGCAATGGCTCTGCAAACTTGTGTGCAGATCATGAGGCTTTTTTAAGTTTTGGTTTCCAGGAATTCTTTAAATTCTTTCCACCTCATCAGAACAGTTCGGTTTTGTTGAGCTGACAAAAATCCTGACAGAGAATATGCAACTTTTACCTTTACTTATATAAGTCCAATTCTTCTCTTTCACAGTTACAAACTACAACTAACTTTTCTAATCTGAAATCTGGAATGTGACTTGTCTAGTCTTGTTTTCAAAAATAACTGTACTCTAAAAATCATTCAGTCTGAGAAGGAACAAGTTGACCAAGATTCTCAAAAAGAAGACCTAGACTTTTAAATGAGCTTTTATTTAAAACTCTTGTGCTATGTTGAAAATCCTTTACCTAATTTGGTGTTCTTGGTCTTTTAAACTGATGATAAATCTCACATTATGCCATATTATCACCAAATATGGGATTCAATATTTTTGTCAACTTGTTTTCGTTCAGTTAGCACAGGTTATGTATTTTTTTTGGTAACTGATTGAGTGTAGGCCTCATTGATCTGAGATTATGCGTTAACATAGATAATCATAACATAATGAAAGATTTATAAGCAATCTGTTTGTAGGCCGGTCACTTTTGACCCGGAACACCAAAAGTGTAACAAGGTTGGAAAAAATATTTAAAGTTGGAGCATACTTGTTATACCCTGTGTGAGTAAGTAAGTTTACACATTTTTTTTCAGTGTTGAGCTATATAGCCAATCACAAACATATCTGTTGATCACTTGCATGCAATGGCCAATCAGAGGTGTTTAAGTTAGCGATGAACAAAAACTCTGTTTTGAGCGATAAGTGGATTCTGAGTTTTGCATGCTCACAAATGATATCTCATTATAGCAAAATTATGTAAATAAGAGATTCATTGTGCAGTCAGCTTCATTTATTGTAATAGAACTTTGTGAGATTGCAATGATCTAAGATGAGTGGCCGCTTTTCAGTGAATATAAAGAAAGCATTCTTTGCATGCTTTCTGCCATGCCAAATCCCACATTCAGTATGCTTGCTTTACTGTTAAAATTAACAGTGGTTTGTGAAAACAGATGCTCAGATACATAATTTATCAGGAGTGTTTATGCTGGGCTGTGTATGTTTTGCGGTGACTGAACTGAAACTATTTTAAGGAAATGTAAATATGTTTCGAAAGGGTAAGCGCATCTCCTATCTTTATCCTGGAGTTAGTTCACCCACCACCTATGCCCCTATACTTACAATAGTTGTGTGTTTTTGTAAAATATTGCTGTTTCTTTGGTTGGTTGGAGTTTAGACCTTATCTGGGTTCATGGCTTTTGTGGGTGAGCTTGGAGACATATGACTTTGGCTTTCCCCATATGTAAATGAAAATAATACAGTGCGGATTAAATTGTAGAACTGAGAATTATGATATCACATGAAGTGTGAAGTAGATTAAATCAAGATTCAACTGAGACCATTGCTTCAAAAAATATCACAGTGTTAGCATAAATAATACTGTCAAACGTCCTCGAGTCTGGCTTTGTTTATAGTCTGGCCAATTTATCAAACTTCCTATGACCTTCTGATGCATCATCAGAGAAGCACGTAGTTTTGCAATAGGAAGGAAATGGCCATAGAGAGCATTCAGTCTCTGAACGTTATCTGCATGTGTGGCTGTGTGTCATTTCCTCACATCCATGAAAACCCAACGTGTTTGGAGTCAGGGGCCGGAGTTAGTGTTTAGACTGGAGACATCAGAACTATGCAGGAATGTCTCGATTACAACCAAAAAGCCCTTTTATGGACAAAATCAATGAGACATTTCCCAGCAATTACAGAAGATCAGAGGCACATGATTCACTGTCAATGTATAGGCATATTGTTGGCAACATAACACTTGTTTTGTGTCGCTGTCTCAACGCAGGCTTTGAATAAAAGTTATGACTGCTGCGTTTTTACACTTAAATCAATACTGATCTGCTCTTCACTAGAATGTAGCCTAAATGCATCCACTCCGCTCAGATTTTGATGGTTGACACATAAATAAAACAGGCAGTGCGCCAAAGATGTAGGCAACAGGGTAGTTGTGGGTGCACATAAACTCTTTACACTGAATTTATGCCTACACAGAAGAAAGCCTTGTAGGATCTGCTTCTGTGCGGTTTGTGTTGTTAGTCTGGTCGTTTGATGAGAAAGAGTTGCAATAAAAGCTTTAAGAACTGTAGCAGCGGATGCACTGTTGGAACTGAGGAAGAACTGATGAAGGCAAGGTTCGATCTTTAATTGACCAATCAGATTGGTCAGAGAGCGCGTGCACGCGACAGGAAGTGCGCATGTCTAAAAAAAATACCAAAGTGCAGTGGCCTTAATGCACACACTATCTTGAATACCCCATCGGAGCAATATTTAAAGCTAAGCGTATCCCATCATGCATTAGATTCGGGAAATCGCATGCCCCAAAATCATGATAAAAACATTGCACTGTAAATTAAATCAATTAGATATTGCATATCTTTTGGTTCAAAGTAATTTTATTGGTGCAAAGATGATAGGTGTAGTGAATATAATGGGTAGACGCTCAGTCTAGGTGCTAATTCTGGTTTTATCACCAGGTTTGTCGGGTTTAAACACTCCGGTGTGTCGCCCAGAACACCACTTAAGGCCAAATATTCTGAGTATGAAATGAAGAGCTGTGAGAGTTCTTATTCTGTTTATTTGTTCCTCTTTCATGTGTGAGTTTGAGTGTGTGTAATTCTGAGTGTGGTTTCTATAAAGAGAGAAACAAAATAGGCTACAAATGAATAAAGGAAACATATGCATACACTCATTCCTCCTTAAGCACTAATATACATTACCAAACATAGAATAAACAATAGTCAAAATATGACTTACTCTAATGTAAGCAGAGAGAAAGGATTCAAACACTTATTATATGGGATTCTCAGATTTTACCTTTGGCTACCCTGTTACAAGCACTGAATAAACGGGAGTGAACGTGAAACATAAAGCACAATATGGTCAACTGTACTAAATAATAGCAACACTAACATAACTTTGGGGCCTTTTCTACAATAGGCTTTGTGTATTTTATACAACATTAGCATTTGTATCACTTAATTATGAGCACCACAATTTTAAATAGTGTTTTCTGTTACATAGGGACTACTGACTAGACATTAAGAAGTTTATTTTCTAAAAGCTCTGTAAACACTTGCATTTTTGCAATACTATAATTGTGTCCCATCAGGTAATCAAAAGTTCCACACACACTTGCGGTCTTCGCTCCTACTTGAACACTTGGGCCAAATACAGGAAATACGTCATGAGTAGACAAGTGGTCAAGTGCAAAGACAGCAAATGTGGGTGGGTATTTGGAAAGGCCCTCAAGCTGTTTATTCATTTACAGCTTAAAAATAACAGAACGTAAAAATGACGAATCTAATGAAGGAAATAAATATAAGATGGAGGAAAATGTGTGAATCATGCTTTTGCGTTCTCTCGTGAAGTTCAAGCTGTACTCTGGAGTCACAACAAGTATGTGCTTTTGAAAGTCCGAGTACCAAAGCTGCCCTGTTTCAGATTTCAGACCTACATACCTTACTAATCTCAATGCCTTTTTTGGCATGATATTTATCTTATGGTCTGACATATTTCTCTTATGGTCTGATCACTTTAATGCAAAGTTATCTTTTTTTTTCAATGCTAAATTCCAACTATAATTGCATACATAATATACAGAACTTTAGGACTTCTCATTGACCTCAATTGTTTTTACCTTCGAAAGCATGAGATCCCACCCTCCCTTCAGAGCGTCTCTAAAGCCACGGCTCCTCCAAAACACATGAACACACAGCAGATTCTGCAAAGCCTCACGAGACGGCGTTAAACTACCTCATGTCTCACAGCACATAACATTACAATAATAAAGAACATAAACAACTTAAAGGGGTGGTTCAGGATTTTAGACATCGGACCTCATTTTCATGTTAGCCTAGTTGTTATTCATCAGTGGAGAAAGTTTTCAAAAATTGTCATCCAGTCCTTCCAATTGCATAGTTCGCTGATGCTAGGCTAGCGCGAGTCAATGGTATCTGCTAGCCTGCCATTAAAAACTGGAACTGCATTCATTCCTTGTCAGTGGCTTATGAACGTTTCGATTATGGGGTTTTTCAAAGTCGTCTGGTCTACAAATTCGCAACTTTAATAGTCTCTGCCGGTGTCTCGTTGTCCAAGCCAGCAGAAAGAAGCCACAGTTGGTTCCTTTCTGGATCTCTCAATGGAAATTTGTGGAAACTTTTTGCATGACCATCTATTTGGTTTATTTTTACAATTTCGAAATGCACAACGAATCACCATGTTGCCAATTCCTTAGTTTACAATCTAATGTTTTTCAATATCGTTGTTCAAGGCTACTACTAGCTAGCTAGACGTCCCATCTGTAGTGGGCGCTTCTGTTCTGTGTTTACTTTTCAGCGCAGTACTACTAACCGGAGCAAAGTAAAATTCTGCCGCTGCTGAGAAACTAGTTCCTGTAAATGTAATGCGATCATTGAGATGTAAGAGACCGGTACTTTGATTTCTAACATTATTCTCTCAATAGACATTTACATCGACAGTCTGGCGTTATAGTATATTTGCTTTTGGTGTACTGTGGAGTGGGTAAAACTGTTTTTAATGGCAGGCTAGCACTTACCGTTGACTCGCGCTAGCCTAGCATCGGCGAACTATGCAACTGGAAGGACTGGATGAAATTTTTTGAAAACTGTCTCCACTGATGAATAACAACCAGGCTAACTTGAAAATGAGGTTTGATGTCCAAAATCACCCCTTTAAAGACCTGTACCACCTGACTGCTGCAGATTTATTTCAGCGTTGATAAGTGTTGACATAGAAACACATAAATCCAAGCCTGAGGATGTGAACGTCACGGGTTGCCATCTTGTAAATGCGGTGACATGGTGTGAACGCAGCATAAACTTGTTGTTTTGGTTCAGGAGCAACTATAAAGAAGACTGCTGTCTGTTTGCGTGCTACGGAACACACTGATGATAACGTATCTCCGCGCGAGCAGGCGTGTAGGACATCAAATGCAATGATTGGAAGAACGTTTTGTTTTTATGAAGTGCCAACTAGTCTCTCCCCTGTGAAGGATCCCTTTACCATTCTACAGATAAAGCGTTGTGGGGATAATTTCGGTTTCGCGTATCTACCCCGAAGTGATAAAATTCTGTCTAAATTTTTAAGGTCAGACAAGTAGTTTGTTAAGGCTTGGTTTGTAGGGAATTACAAACATGCGCACATATATTCAAATGCCCACAACTATAGAATTAATTCTTAATGCGCACGTGAGCGCCATCAGCGTTTCTCACAGGTTCGCGTTTAAAGTCTGTTTAGAGAGAACGGTGTCGTCTTAGCGGTCTCTAATTTAATAACTAATGATCGTTGCGACGGAAGTGAATCAATCAAAACTAACTTTAGCTGGAAAATATCTTTATTCAAGAACCGCTATAAAGCCAAAACAATCTCTGTTACCTTAAATTATCCGTTTATCACTGTAAAGCCGCTTTGAAACAATCTACATTGTCAAAAGCGCTATATAAATGAAGATGACTTGACTTGTTTTTATCCTGAGACTTCCATAGAAGATAAATGTACAGGTTTCAATATTTTGACCCCTACTATTATTGATTGTTATCAGGATGTGAAGAGAGTTTCCAATATAACAAAAAGTGTTTATACATTGCAATGCATTTTCTGGATTTGAATTAAAACCCTACTGTATGTTGTTTTTACTGAGGGGACCAATGGGAGGTCCACAAAAGTAGGTGATTTCAGGACACATGTTGTGAGCTCTGCTGTGTGTGTGTTTCAGGATGCCTCTTGGGGGTGGAAACAAATGTGGCTGCTGCCAGAAAACGGTGTACTTTGCAGAGGAAGTGCAGTGTGAAGGACGGAGCTTCCACAGATCCTGCTTCCTGTGCAGTAAGTCCTGCGCTCTTTCCTGTGTCCAGTGCCATGACTCGAGTCCACACAGATCAGCATGGTTAACAAAGTTTACCGAAGGCATTATTAATCCATAATTTGTCTGTTAATAATTAGCATCTTTTGTACAATAGCAGGCACAACACATTGCACTAAAAGAAAAAAAACTATGCCAGAATGCTTTTAAGAATGCTTTATAAAGAGCAAACTAACTTGATTGTTTCATAGCTTACATATTGCACAATAAAACGCTTGCTTTTTGTTGAAGAAGAAGTACTTCTGTGTGTGTGTGAAAAAGCAGTACACTAATAATAGGAACATATCCATGTCATAAAATTGGATTGATATCACAGACTGTCTTGTTCAAGGACAAAATAAGAAGGGTTAGTTCACCCAAAAAAAAAAAAATTCTGTCATTAATTATTCACCCTCATGTCATTCCAAACCCGTAAGACTTTCTTTCATCTTCAGAACACAAATGAAGATCTTGAAAGTGGTAGTTGCGTAGGCTGTCAATGCCTCAAAAAGATCTATATTCGTTCTGAAGATGAACAAATGTTTTATGGGTTTGGAATGACATGAGGGTGAAAAATTAATGACAGAATTTACATTTTTGGGTGAACTAACCCTTTAACATCTAGCTGAATTCATAACATTACAATTAATTATTACTTACTTTTTTCTTACATTTAAAACATGACTTGGGGGAAACTACTTCTAATTCTGGATAGTGTGTGAATCAGGCAGGTGGTAAGAGCAGTATTTGTCCAACAGTTTCTGACTTCTATGTGAAGTAAAGGCTGTTTTCTGGCGCCCTCTTCTGTTTGTATTTATAAACCACTTTATAATGTATAATATTACCCTGCGTTGGGCCCTCAAAGGAATCTGCATTCCATACAGACTGTCGGCAGGGGAGGACGCAAATCAAAGCCCCTTTAATAAAAAACTCAAACACAGGACCCTGCCAAGTTCGAGACAAAGCTAGGATTGCAAAATTCACTAGTACAGTATAGTGTCTATCGATCTACTCTGTCGAAATATAAGAAAGCAATTGTACAATTATTTTCTAATATGCAACAAAACATATTAATAGTTTCTCATCTAAATAATACAGATATTTCTAACAATCATATATTATATGATATCCTCCCACTCAACACACTTGATCTCCTATATTGCCTAAAGCAATAGGTTACTGAGGTCGAAATCTTGAAGCTAAAGGTCACTGCAGAACACTTTTATCTATGTTTGTTTTGTCAAATTCACTCATCCTTCTCATTTCAGTGGTGTGCAGGAAAAATCTAGACAGCACTACAGTGGCCGTCCATGAGAATGAGATCTACTGCAAGGCCTGTTACGGCAAAAAATACGGGCCCAAAGGCTACGGCTACGGCGGTGGGGCAGGAACTCTGAGCATGGACAAAGGAGAGTCGCTGGGCATTAAACCCGAGGAGTAAGAAAAACACTCCTGCTTTGCATTTTGATACTTAAATTTAACTCCATATTTTATTCTAGTCTTGCAAGATCAGACTTTTGACTATCCGAGTGTACACTCTAGCTTATTCTAGCCAATAACCGCTCACTATACAGTATGGAAAGGGTCTGACTGATATATAAGGCAAAGCAACCAACTACTTTATATGTCTTGAATGCTCTGCTTGGATGTTCTGCTATAAATGCCTTCTATTTAGAGCATCAAGCTGCTCTTTCAATGATTTGGACTATAGCACACAAGTTGTAAAGACCACTTGTAATATTATAATACCTTTATGGCTTTTTGCCCTTTATAGAGCTTGACAGCTCTTGGTACCCATCCACTTTCATTGAATGGAAAAGAGCACCGTGAACATTCTTCAAAACAACTTTTTTTGTGTTCCACAAGACAATGAGTGTCAGACAGATTTGGAATGTTAGCCAATACAGAAATGTAATATATGTGACATATATGTCCCTATATCGCTAGTGACGCAATCATATATGCTAAATATAAGACAATATATTGCTATCACATATATACATATATCTATATGTTGATATAGGTTTTTAACATATATAAATTTGAGTATATTGACATATTAATATGATGTATATGATTATTATTTATATAATACTGCATGTTTTGACCATATATGTCACCGATATGTTTAATGTATATATGCCAAACTATTATTACTACCATTTAACTATTTATTTCAAGTCTACATATCCACATTTCATTTCAATTTCTATCTCATTTTCAAATCTTTTAAAAATAACATTTATTATTTATTATTATTTTACCTAGTCTTTACCAGCTCATAAAAACAAAACAAAAATACTTCACAAATTCTATTTAAAAACTGATAATTATATATGTGACATGTATATAAAAAAACACTATTATATATAAAATATATGGGCTGGTTTTATATGTCAATTGTTCCATTTTCTAATAGGTCATATATATATGGGCATATATATTTTATATATGTGGATATGTTTAATATATGTTTATTTCATATGTGTACATATATTACATTTCCTTATCGGAGTATCAAGGAATTAAAAATTTTGTGCTGGCAATACAGCAAACTGTGGCCAACCTTGTGACTGTTCATCCTCTGATTCTTGCGTTCTGTGTCTCTTGAATGCAGGCCTCAAGAGCACCGGCCCACCAATAACCCCAACACATCCAAGTTTGCTCAAAAGTTTGGCAGCTCTGATGTTTGCCCACGGTGTAGCAAGGCCGTCTACGCGGCTGAAAAAGTCATAGGGGCAGGAAATGTAAGCCGAAAGCAGAAACGGCAGGAGGAAACGCAGTGGTGGTGCACCAAAATTAAATAAGCCACCATGTATGGTTCTGTAAGCTTTGGACATGGTCTTCATTGAGCGACTGTTATCTTCCTTCCTCTGCAGGCATGGCACAAGGGTTGTTTCCGGTGTGCGAAATGTGGAAAGGGGCTGGAATCCACAACTTTAGCTGACAAGGATGGAGAAATCTTCTGCAAAGGTAGAGTATCCAATATTATCCTGTTTCTTTTTAGTGGTTCTTGGCAAGCAACCAGCTAGAAACCACACAGAACAACCTAGCAAAGGCATAATGCACTAAAAAAACGTTCAGAAAATGTTAGCAATGGCATCGCGAGAAGGGCTGGGTTGAAAATATTGTTGAATGCATTTTATTGAATCTTCATTATAAAGAACCGATATCGATTCTTAAATCCTCAGATCAATCTTTCAGTCTAAAATGTTTTAAGGTAAACTTGCTCCCTTCCAAAAATCGCAGTAAGCCTTGTGCTTTGTTACTTTTGATATGAAACAAAGTCTCTGCTTTCAAATTCTTTGAGTTTTATCACATCATTCAAACAATAAATGCCGTTTTGGCATGCTTTAATGTCACTGTTGCCCCCTCAGTTCAAGCGAAACAAATCGTCTCTTCCTCTTTAACACTAGATATCACAAAACAAACATGAATAAACAGTAGAACTTACTGAAATATATAATGTCTCATGTAATTACTCAAAACGGCAGATTTGTAGTCATCAAAAAAAAACACAGCATAACGTTGTCGAGTAGTTCCATTTCCCTCAGGAAAGCCAGTTTTGTCCATAAATCTGATAGTTAGCAAGAAAAAATTAACTCTATTGAGGAGCATTTATAAATAAATGCAGTATATTCGATTTTTAGTATATTTTTAATCTGCGAGTGATGTCTCCTCTTTGAATAAATCTCATGAGTCGAAATAATTTTTTCTCAAAAGTTGACAAAGTTGATAACTGTCTTATTTGCTATTTAAATGTTTAACTTGATTTGTAATTTAGAGTTTGTGTATTATTAATGTACAATCTGAAAGGGTTTCATTGTAGTTTACAGCATTAGTTGAAAGATTGTTTTCCTTAAGAAAAAAGTACACTGTCCCTGATACATACATCCTAATCATAATCATATCAAATCAAGAGCTTACTGTAAAAAAAATACATAATCAGCAAGTCACGACAACATATGTTTTTACATTACTTTAACTAATCAAAAAATAAGTTAAGCAATTTTCAACTTTATTTTATAAGATATATACATGATTCAACTCATTTTTAAAACTTTTTTTACAGTGTGAATTTCAATTGATTTGTGAAATCTGTGTCAATGCTCTGCCCTAATAGCCCCTAGAATCATAGTGTCGAGAACACCACTCATATTAAAAATCTGTACCATTGTAATGGTGTCACATTAACTTCCTCGTCTTGTGCCCTACACAGGTTGCTATGCCCAAAAGCTTTGGACCAAAAGGCTTTGGATATGGTCAAGGTGCTGGGGCGCTGTCACACACTCAATAGATTCCCTACACCACAACCTTTCCAATACATTCCCCATTGTGAGCATAGAAGCAGCTGAATACCTCCTGCTCATATATACGTGAATGCATGTTAGCGTCTTCAAAAAAGAAACTGGCGTCAGTCGAGAAGGAAACCACAGATGCTTCTGTCTAATTCTTAAACAAGACGACACATTCGACGCTTCGACACATTCCACAAGACATCATGTCATTGTCTTAAACCCATAAACATCTCTTCTTAACTCTCGAACACTGCCAAATGCTTGGGAGAATGTCAAGTATGTAAACAGAACATGGGATTAACACGTAATCTGCTCACCTAAGATGATCACTCGAGTTTTAGTGGAACCTGAGCTGTGCTGTTACGTCAGTATTGCTCTGCTTTTGTACGGTCTGTTCTGGAACGGATCTGCATATCCAGTTTATAGTTGACCACATGCTTTTTTGAGCTTTAATCACTGTAAAGAATGTTCCCTTCAGCTCTACTAAAGCATGAATGATTCACAAGCACTTCCTGGCTAAAGATGCACTAATTTTGAATTCACTGTCAGTGGAAAATATACCACATATGCGTTCTGCACGGAAATAGAAGTAAAATTATACAAATATGCAACATGTTTGAGTCTTTTCTTATTTGTGTCCATTAAACGGAATAGTTGGTGAATGTAAATGTTTAAAATAGTTATAAAAATGAATGTGCCTTGCAAGTAAGCAGTGCTATTTTTGGTGTGTATTTCTAGCAGAGGGTATTTCTTACAAATTATTTTTGATATCACAGAAATATCAAATTATATTAAATATCAAATATATTTGTAGAAGAGTGTGTTACCTGTCAACATCTGGGACACAGTCAAGTTGGCCTTTTTGTGAAAAATGTTAATGATATAGTTACTATTTTTGGTATCACTCATGAGGAAAAAAACATCATTGGTTTGTAATAATTTATTTTGTTTACACTGGATGATGTACACTACCATTCAAACATTTGGGGGTCAGTAGGTTTTTAAAAGAAATCTATTAAATTGAAACAGTCTGCATTAATTTGATCAAAAACAGTAAAATATTATTACGATTTAAACTAACTGTTTTCTATGTAATTTATTCCTGTTATCAAAGCAGAATTTTCAGCATCATTACTCCAGTCTTCAGTGTCACATGATCCTTCAGAAATCATTATAATATGATGATTTGCTGATTATTTCAATGTTGAAAATTAGGCTACTAATTAAAGGGGTGGTATAATTCCCTATTCACAATATGTAAAATACATCGCTGATGTCCCCAGAGTGTGTGTGTGAAGTTTTAGCACAAAATACTCCACAGATATTGTTATATAGCATGTTAAATTTGTCACTTTTTGAGGGTGAGCAAAAACGCACCGTTTTGTGTCTGTCCCTTTAAATGCAAATGAGCTGCTGCTCCTGGCACAGGGGGTGGAGCTACAAGAGCTTGCACTCACACAGACATGCACTGAAAATTTCAACACTTTTAGCCTTTTATGTTCAAACCGGAGTCAGACACTGATGGAGAGACTCAAGAAGAAGTGGCAACATGTAGAAGCAACTGGACATTTCTGAATGGTTAGTTGATGAATTTATGTAGTTTATGTGTAGTTATCTTCTAGTCATTGATTAGCATATTCTGTCTTGATCATCTATAAATCGTGTTCCGGGGGCGGAGTTTATGTAAATATTGGGGTTGGTGATGTCACTAATCCGGGAGGTTTGTCGTGTAGTCCCTACAAGCCGTTTGTTGTAGTCCATAAAAAACGATTTATTTAAAAGCAAATATCTCCCTTTGCTTAGAAATTTGAGCGTTGTAACTTTGCAGATGTTGTTTATGCTCAAACAGCAACATTACACACTAACTAAAGTTAGAAAAGTGAAATCATGATCAACCACCCCTTTAGTTCACCCAAAAATGACTAAGTAAATTATTACCCCATAATTTACTCACCATCAATCCATCCAAGTATATTACTCTCTTCTTTCAGCCAAACACAATCCGAGTTATATAAAATATATTTTTTTTATATATATAAAAAAATAAGCTTTATAATAGGAGTGAGTAGAGCCTGAGTTTTTACAAAAAAGTGCATCCCTCCATCATAAAAGTAATCCATATGTATCCAGTGGGTTAATAAAGGCCTTTCTGAAGGGAAGCAATGCGTTTTTTGTAAGAGAAATATCCCTATTTATAACTTTATCAATTATAAGCACTGCTTCCGGCAACGGGCGTACACGAGTCTAGTTCGGCGGAAGAGTGACCTATCCCTTTAATATACCATTTACGAGTCCGCGTCTTTTGATTTTCAATACTTGACTAAACATTCACCAAACGTTCAATTGGTCAAATTAATTATTCTTTCAAAACTCTTATTGTCTGCAGATTCGACATGTATCAAGGTTCTCTGCATTTGTTGCCTGCGAATGGTCATTTGGAAGGTGTGTAGAACCCAACCACATTATAGAATTTAAATAAGACTTAATAGGGTTAGGTTACCTAACCTAATCATTTTACAATGTCAGAAATGTACTATGAGTCACTCTCGTACTGAGTTTCACTGTGACTGAAAGAGGTACAATCTGACACTTAGTCAGGTCACTTCATTTTGGGAAGTCCCTGGTAATCCTTTAAATAGTCATAAACATTTAATTGGATCTACTGAACGTCATATCTGAATGCCAGACACAATGCAATTTATAATCTTAGACATCCTCCGTGACACATACCATTTAAATAGTTATGCTTGCCATTACTTTAATTTTTATCCCACAAAAGGGAGTTTGTCATACTGTGTTATCCTGATGGTGATTTGTGTCGGTTACACAGTGTATATAGCCATTGTTCATGGAAAGGACATTTTAATTAACATCATGTGAACTTAAAGGTATAGCGGAGGATTTTCTTTTTCCGGGTGGGTAGCCTATACTATTGGTCCACCTAAGTGTCAATCATTCTGGTGATATGTTTACGTAAGGCCGTCGTACGTGCTCGTCCCTATGTAGTTTTCGCTTTCTGGTGTATTCCTTTGAAAATGGCTGAGGGTCGAAAGAGAAAAAATGTATACGAAGTGTATGATAAGAAGAGAAAGGCCGCAGAATATAGAAACAAGACCAGAGTGATTTTGGGTGAATATTTCACACACTGGCGTGCGCTAAAAGCACAGGTTGGGCTTCCCACTGATGCCGCAGTCGCGAAGATTCTACTAGTCAGGTAAAGTTTGTCATGCTATTTGGAGAAATCCATTTAAAATCACTGCTAGTAAAAGTTAATGTAAGCGTTCCCTCTCGGGGGCAAATAGAGTGTTGCGCGTGTGCATTTTTTAAAAAAATTGGAGAGGGCGGGTATTTTCTAAAATTAGGAAAGATCCTCCGCTATACCTTTAATTTACTACATTATTATTATTATTCATTATATTATTGTTGTTATAAAGTTCAGGATCAGTATGTATATACTGAAACATTTGAAACCATTTTTTTACAGTTTTAAAACAGAGATTTAAAGGTACAATGTGTAACTTTTGGCTATCTAGCGGTAAAAAAAAAAAACTGAATGCATTTTGTGGAAGAACATTGTTTTGGTTGTGCTTTGGCTCTGTGTGACTGTGCGGATGAATATGGTTATCTTACTGCTCATAAAACATTCACTACTAGGATTAAGAGATACAATCTCAAGCTGACTAGCTGAAGAAGTTACTGTAGCTTTACCCATTAATACACACGGTATAATTCCAGCGCGCTACAACAACCATAATGAAATGAGCCTTCACGCAGTCTCTCCTCCGTTCGGCACTTGTTTAAAATGTGTGATTTGAGATGTTAACTTTCCTTGCTCTCAGTGACAACTAACCACTCCACTCCCACACCAGAAACGCATCAAAGTGGCCAGAGCAACTTTTCTCTATTTACATATATGATGAGACACGCACTGGAGAGTGACGCATGTACGCAATTTCCCGCGAAAACCATCCCAACAGATCTAAAATATCAACCCGATCACACTAAATGCGTCTCTATAGCACAAAGTGTGTTTATCGTGCAATTTATACGCGAAAATTAGTTTTTACGTGCATAGGATACGCATGGGTTGGTTAGGGTAGGTTTAGTAGTGGAGTGGGGTGCGTGTGTATTATACGTTTGGGTAGAGTAAGTGGTGTGGGGTGCGTGTGTATTACACGAAGTGTATATCAAATGCATGTGAAAACTGTGTATCATATGCACGTAAAAACTAATTTTCACATATAAATTGCACAATAAACACAATGCGTGCTATAGAGACGCATTTACACGAGAAACCCTTAAAACAGGCGTAGGCTATATAGTGAATCACACTTTTTATTATTTTAAACAGGTCATAAACATACTTTATCAATTAAACATTTTTAAAAAACAAACATAAAAAAGTAGTTTGCGATCATTCAAGACGTTTTCTCCCTATTTGGAACCTTTTGGGGATAACGGGTTCTTTAAAGTTGAACCCAATTGAACTCTGTTTTTCTAAGTGTACACCTGCTCGGTTCAAGTTTTCACCTGATAAAGCAAAGTGAAATGAATGACTGGGATATGCTCAAGCTGTCAAACATTACAAGTAAAAACTCACAGTGTTGTGTGGGAGTAACGTTGTTCGTGTTCAAGCTGTCAGCCGTGTAATGGCTGTTGAACTGAGGGAAGGGAAAGGGCCTCTGCCAAACCTAGCATTAACATGCACCACCTACACACATTCCATCTGTGAAAGACAAAGACAGGCAAATATTTACAAACCATTAATGCAGGTTTCATTCATAACATTCAAATCTTGCTGTAGGTGTGCTTCGTTCTAAAAATGTGCAGTGAATGAATGAATGTTCAACATAAATCTTTCATTATTTAGACAAAGTAGCTACATCTTTGTATTATGAGGTGATTATTTTAGAGCGATGACACCGATTCCAAAAGAAGACCTAAATGTTTAATGTGTGTCATGACTCTTTTAAAACAACATGGCATGAACCCTTCCAGTTTGGTTTCAAAATGTTATGAAAAAGTAAAGATTGTCCTCTAGTGGACAGAATGCAAAATGGTGTCCTGCAATATCTTAACTATGAGAAAAGCGCCTATTTCTCACGGCCAACAGTGACTTTCACACGACAACAGTGAAGATGTTCATCATTCCATTTGAGTTGTATCAGTAAAGACAACAACATCGAGTTTCGCTTCCAGATGTTCTGAAGAATTTGAGACACAAAATAAAGATGAATCTGTCCATTTATGTTTTTAGTCGTTTTTTTTTTTTGGGGTCCCCTTAAATTGATAATGGATTTATTAAACAGCCAATCAAAACAAACCACCCAACCAGTGAATAAATTGACAACAATTAACAATTAATTGCTTTTGATTGTTTTAACTATGGCACAGCAAAATACTCTAAAAACTCTACGTGAAAAAGTTGCTGCCCATTTTGTAAGTACAGTCAACTTGGATGTTTAAGTCATTTCAACTTAAATTAATTTAAATGAGTTTAATCTTAACAAAAAGTTGAAAATTGCTTAACTTATTTTGATGAGTTAAAGTAAAGTAAAAATATATGTTGTCATAACTTATTGTCTTTTTTTCACAGTGTATCTGTAGTAGGTACTTGACCTATGTAAAGTATTTAAATTATTTGGGAGGGCATGTTCTTAAAGTTAGGTCTCACATGTCACAGAACATTCCAGCATAAAAAAAAACACAAAACACAACAACAAAACAAAACACAAATCTCAACAGACCTTAAAGGTATGGTTGTGTCAATTCAAAGATTTGGTGAGATTTGGTAGTGTTTAAAAATACACTATACACTTTACAAGTAAAACTAATTTAGCCTCAGTTATTAAATGGAATACGTTTGACGTTTGAACAATAGTGAAGATTTACTACTCTAAAAAGAGATGCCTTACATTTTTGCCTAAAGTAAAATTAACTTGGATGTTTAAGTAATTTCAACTTAAATTACATTAAACTTAAACTTAAAAAGGGAGTTTAATCCTGTATAGGCCTAACAAAAAGTTGATATTGCATAACTTATTTTGATGAGTTAAAGCAATGTAAAATCATATGTAGTCATAACTTATTGATCATATAATTAGTTTTTGCAGTGTATTGGATATTGTGTAATTTTCATTACAAAACCCCACAAAAGTGAATGTAGGCTATATATATATATAATTTTGTCATATACAGAGACAATTCAAATTTGTAATCACCAAACTCCAAATTTCAAATTATTCTAAAATAAATCCATTTTTATTTGGTGTTGTATTGGGATGATATAAGACAATTACCATTCGGATCCTTTGGTTCTAAATTATGACTGAATTTCCAATAGAAATCCCTTTGAAATGAGTTTGGACTGAGCCAGATGTCAGGACATGAATGGACGTACAAGCTAATGTTTATCAGGCGGCAGCAGAAGCATTCCAGAGTGCAGTTAAAGTAGGACTAATCCCCGTGACGTCACGACGGGGTGGGGGGGGAAGAGTCCTCCAGAAACACGAGAAGTCGCTTTCAGAGGAGCAAGTACCAACATGCCCAGATTGCGGGACTTCCAAGCAGATTGTAACAATATATAAAAGTCGGAAATTGATCTTTAGCCACAGAACTGTCTGGCGGCAATGCAGCGACGATGCGTTATATTCAAGAACGGGCTCTTTATGGGAATTTCAGCAGAAACGTGTAAAGTTGAGCTAAACGATTAAATGAAGGCGTTTTATACTGTATTTAGTGGGCGCACAGCGGTTTTGCGCGTTTTGCGTGCAATGTTCGCTCGTTAACGCTACGCGAAAACACCAGTGAACGCTTCGCCGATTCTGATGAACGTTTCATTTTGGTTTCACACCAACCTTTATTCAGAATGAACCAGTGTAAAGTCATGAAGGATGGTTATCTGGAGAAGAGGAGTAATGGACTTCTGCAGCTGTGGAAGAAGAAGCGTTGCGTTCTGTCAGAGGAAGGACTCCGTCTGTACGACTGTAAAGGCGAGAGCAGCAAAAGAGATGCGCTTCGAGCTGATGACCACGCTGGACTGTGTGGAGTATAAGCGGGGGTCTGGTGTACTTCACCATCGTGATGAACGACGGGAAGGAGATTGACTTCAGGTGCCAGCAGGAGGGAACGGCGTGGAACGCGGAGATCGCGCTCGCGCTGGTGCGCTTCAAAAACCGCGTCGCCGTTCAGACCGGCAGGAACAGACATCTGTCACATCTGGGCAGCTGCGGGGAGGGAGACGTCGAGCTTTGAGGGTAAAGACAACTGGTTTTGATGTTGATCAGCATTTATTCTGGAAGGGTTGGGTGTGTGTTGCATGGAGAACCATTCGCGTGTTCTCTCGGGAATCAATTATCCAGAATAGCATCTGCTTTTCATTTACTGGATTGAGCTCAATGAAACACAGACACACGTTTGTGCTCACGTCTTTTGGAAAATCACGGCTTTAAATATTCGTTCACAGTTCTGAGAGGCTTTACCGCATGAAATAGCTGCCTGAGGACCGGAAGGATTCCCAATTCCATGATGGAATTCCGTTGATAATTTGGAAACAATTCTAAAGGATCCTATTGGGAATTTGCTTAGAATTCAATCGCAAAACAGAAGCTGTATCTTTTAGAACGCATAGTTCCCTATATCTCCAGTAGGAATAACGCTCACGTGGTAGCCTACATCAAAGAGACAATTTTAAAACTTCAATAGATCCCAAATGATTGTCACTAGTCATTAATCAGTTAATTAAATAATTTCAGAAGCACACTATTTAAATAGTTATAACATCCTTTTGGGATTTTTACATTATTCAATAAGATGTTTTAAAATTCTTATTTGATCCCATTAGAATCCTTTACATTTGGTTCCACATTTTAATATAAATCCACTAGGAGTTTTGTACACTTTTTTTCATTATAAAGGCATTCCTGCTTGACCAGCTCCCATTCATAAAGCAAAAGCAGCAGCCTAAGTGAAACAGGGAAATCACACCAGATATTACAATATGAATATTGTTGTAAAAAAATATATGATTAATTATGACAAGATGTTTTACGTTGCTTTAACTCATCAAAATAATTTAAGCCATTTTCAACTTTTTTTCCAAGTTACACAAGATTCAACTCATTTTTTAAAAAGTCAGTTTAATGTAATTTAAGTTGAAATGACTTTAACATCCAAGTTGATTGTACTTAAATATTTTAGGTAGCAACTTTTTTTTGCAGTGTGTAATTTAATTGCACTCAAGCATTAGAAATCCACTAAATGGGGCTTGTGAGAATTAGATTTTATGCCATGTCTAACATTTGTGCATGAAAAAAAAGAATATATGAATGAAAGTCTCTAGTCTGCTGAAAAGTGATTTTATGAATCCATCTGCTTCGTTCCACAACTCACTAACGCAGTGTCACTATTGTGTTCTCAGCCCAAACACAGCTCTGGATCCAGAAGAGAAAGAGAAATGAAGGCCCATTGTTAAGGAAACACCGGATGAAAGGCTCATTCTGAACTTGAAAACTCGTATATCTTTTCTTTTGTACTTCCACCTTTCTCCACAGTGACACCTTTCGGCACAGTGGCTGGATTTCCGCGCGTTACGCCGTGGATGTTTTGAAACGACCGAATGCACTTTTACTGCATAAGTCAACAGGAAAAGAGAGACCCAATGGATTGCTCTTCACCATAATTCAATACTTCACTCCTCACAAAGTGGATTTCGGTGTCGACTTTACACTTTTAAGAGACGTCCTTGCCTCGCGTGAAATGGAGGACTCACACTCAGTATTATAACTGAAAGCATGATGCTGCTTCAGGAGACATTAGCCATAGATGAAGTATGACTCACAACTGCACTCTTTAACATTTCATAAGTATTTGAGCAAGGAATCTGGATTCATTCCCTTGTAAAGCTTTCTTCAATCGCACGGAAAAGCACAGCAGACTTTTTTCCCCTTGGAATGGATCCCGACTGCATGGAAAACTTGATGGATGTGTTTTTATTTTGTTTTCCGTTGGGGAATGCTGTTATTGCTACAATTTTCTCCGTATTCTGCCTACATATACCCAGAGTGGTTGCCAAAGTTAAAAATAGTCATCTCTGTGATGGTTAAAAAAGATTAAACAGGAAGTGTTTAATTGTTGTTTCACAAAGCTCGTTATGTCATTAACCACACATTGTCCAAATAATAAAAAAATTGTGGTATTGTAATCTGAATTATTTTAATTGGTTTGTAGAGGCCCAGGGCAATAGGGAGTTTATAGCAAATTAGAATCAGTATTGTAGGCGAGTCTCAGTCTCTTTAACCTCGAGTGCCTGCGCGGCACATGCCCGGACAATGGCCTCACTGACTAATGCCGTCCCGCCTTGCCTGCTTTCCTATCGGTTTCACTGAGAGGCCGTCAAAGAAAGTTGTCAAACAGGGCTTTTTTCGTCAGGATCAATGTGTGTTGCTGTTGCGCAGGAACCCGCGGAGGTTAAGTGCTGCACTCCTGCATTACCAAAACCAGGTGTGAAGGGAAGTATAGGATTAATCTCGAACATGCCACAACCAGTTTGTTGTCATAGCATGATAGATGGCGAAATGAAACGACAGACCGTGAAAGATCTGTTCAGTAAGAATCGGATGGTCTCATAAAACGTGGAGAGGTCAGTTCGGGTCGGACAGGATCTTCTCATATGGTTCATAGGGGGGTCACAACCCAATAACGGCGTGCTGGGGGAAAAACAGTATTAAATGCAAACAACAACCATGTAATATTAGTGTATTGGTTCATTCGAAAGTACTGTAAACGACAAAGGAATACGACATGAGGTTTGATGAGTCAAGGGTCGGACATGTTTATATTTTTGTTGTTTCTACGCAATTTTTCCGACTGTTATGATGGCCATGAGTCACATGACAAGTAAAAAGATTTACAACAAACAAATCATCTTTATTTTCGTATTAATATTAGACATGCCGCTGATACTATGAACTAATTTAGGGGTTTTGAGTATGACAAATTATATTAATACATATATGTTTAAATATATATATATATATATATATATATATATATATATATATATATATATATATATATATATATGTATATATATATATATTCATATGTATATTTTATGCACTGTATATTCATATTTATAAACTTACAGTTCTGTATTTTAATTATATTATTTATTTAATTTAATTTTATTTATTTTTACACACATTTCATATACACTGCCAGAACTAATACTTATATTCAGCGAAGATGCATTAATAAATGCTGTTGTTGAAATTCCTATTTATCAAAGAATCCTGAAAAAATTGCTGTCAAATCTAACATACTGTAAAAGTTTGTGTGTGTGTGTGTGTGTGTGTGTGTGTGTGTGTTAGTGCTGTCAAATCGATTAATTGCGATTAATCACAATTAAGATAACATTTTGTAAACATAATATGTGTGTGTGAGTATATATATATATATATATATATATATATATATATATACACACACGCATATATTTACAAACTTTTATGTTATGTGATTATTCGCAATTCATCAATTTGACAGCACTAATACACACACACACACACACACTTTTATGTTAGATATGATTATTCGCAATTCATCAATTTGACAGCACTAACACACACACACACACACTTTTATGTTAGATGTGATTATTCGCAATTAATCAATTTGACAGCACTAATATACATACATATACTGTTTTCCATAATTATATGCATACACATACATGTGTTTACAAACTTTTACTGTATGTTAGATGTGATTAATCACAATTAATCGATATGACAGCACTAATTTATGTATATACTAGGGCTGTCTGAATTCATTAGAATTCAACCAAGCCATGTAATAAATAAATTGCATTTCTCTGCGTGTCATGAAACAAATCAGCATATGTTCTCAAGTGAAGTGAACTTCTACTGATGCTCCCTACTGAGTGTGTAGGCAGCATTAAACACTGTAGTCACCCCGCGGGTCGCAGCACAGCTCCTGCCATACTGTTCTGGTCTCCAGGCCGTTCAGCGCCCTGGGCTGTGCCTGTGGTGTTGCAATAATAGGCAGATTGTGTGTGTGGAAAACCCCAGAGCCGGAGCCACTGAGGAGGCTCTGTTAAAAAAAGCCACAGTCTTGAGATGAGTCAGCAGTCTGGCAGCTAAACCTGAACAAGAGCCTGCTTACAGTCTGCTCGACCTCCACACATGCATGCTTTCCTGCGTTTCAGAGTAAACTCCTCTCCGAGTGTGTGTGTATAAGCTACTAATAGTTCTGTGGACGCTACTACGCTTTAATTTGCTCTGTGGCGAGTAGATAAGAGCCATAAATGAGGATCTAGTTATTTATTCACTCTAAATATTTGATCTCACAATGGAGTTCAAAGCAACTGTACAGTAGTAGGTGAGTTTGTCTCGGATGACTCCTTCAATGTCACAAACACTCACAGACACTCAGTCTCTCCCAGTTACATAATGCTTAAGTCTGCATCCGGACATGTTGTGGCATCTTTTGCCAAGGTGTGTCTCTGCGGTTTGTGTCATGACAGTCAGTCTGTATGGATTCGGCTTCACGCTCATAAACACACACACAGGATCATGGGGGAAGTGACCTGCAGTAATAGAGCATCACATGTGTGTAAAGTGTGTTCAACAGCTGAGCTTCAGAAAGTGCTTTCAATTTTGAGATAATTTATTACACAAAACCTCTTATGCCTTCATTTACACGTCAACAGTTTTTTGGGGGCCTGAAAACGCTAACTTTTGCAAAGGGGTTTCAAAATGCAAGTTCTTGAAAATGTTACCGTTGTCGTCTCTGTGTAAACTACAAAAACGTTAATTTGTGAAAACGGTGACATCATGTACATGTGTGTTACGTGTTCAGTCTAAAGGTGCGTAGTGTTTCTTTACAAAGTGACATCGCCATCTACTGGCCTGGCATGAATTATACAGCAATTTTAATCGTTTTCACGGATTGTACATCATTGTTGTGTAGACTTACCCTGAGGCAGAAAATAAAATACAAAAAGAAAATCATAATGTTCTAACCAGGGTTATTATTGTTAACAGAACTATTAAAAACATTTATTTTAACTTAAAAAAGCTAAAAAAAAAATAAAAAAAATAAAAAAAAAAACATTAGTTGAAAAAGGTAAACTAAAACAGAATTAGAAATGTTGCCTTGGCAATAAAGTGAAAACATTTTATGTTGTTAATTGTTAACTGAAAAAAAAACGCTGAAAAAAAACTAAAACTAAAGCTGAAAGAAAATAAATGAAAAGTGAAAAGCAATATAAAAAAAACGAATAAAAGACAAAAAAAAAACATTAACATGAACAAAAAATATATACAAATAAAAAGCTAATTCAAAATATGAATAAAACTAAACTAAAAACTAATATAACACTGGTTCTAAAATAATACATTAAAGAACAAAATTATTAAAAAAATAATATTATTCCAACTATTTGTAAATGAAAATGTCAAATTATTTGATACAAATTGATCATTATCAGGACCAAATATTACAGCAGAAATTGATGCATTGGTGAATTCAAAAACTAGAATAGTGCAAAAATGAAAAATATGTAATTATTTTTTCACCTTAATGTCCTTCCAAGCATGTGGGACTTTCTTCTCTTTTTCAAGATAAAATAAGATATTTTGACAATGTCTTTCCACACAATAGCAGTCAATGATAACAAAAACTGCACTGTACAACCTGATTTTTTGGTTGTAGATAAATGCTAGATTAATAAAAGATTATTGGAATAGGCCTAAGAAAATACTATTTCAGTCTTTTCACAAATTCACGTTTAATACAATGTGTTGCTCGTCGTTTCTTTATGATTATTTGTGAAATTTAGGCAACTAGCAATTTCTTCGAAAAAATTGTTTCTACGCCATTTTTTTTCAGTGTTTAAGTAGGCTAGCAACATTTTTCAGAATATCTTCTCTTGCGTTTCGTTCATCTTTCATCTCTTCAAGCGTAACACAATCACAAATGAGAAGAAAGGTAAAGTTAATACGATGTTTGTTCCCCCCTGACTGCAGTTGTCCTGTCTCTCACATTCCAGAAGCTTCTGTGCGTCACTGACAGAGGCATGTGAGGAGCAGAGAGACCGTGTGTGTGAACTGTGTTAAAATAGCAGCCGGGTGAGAGCCTGATGGACTCAACACGCCTCTTTAACCTGTGTTTCATAAACAGAAAACAGATCTTCCCTGAAGCTCTGGGTCAATAAAGTGTGATTCCTCCAGGAAAGTAAAGCTGCACTTGAGTTCTAACAGCCATCAAATATCAGTCTATTAAAACTCATAGTGTCCAGTCGAAAGTGACCGTTTAAGGTTGTGTGTGTATGAGAGGGAACGAGATGCTGCGTCACAATGCCTGAAAACGTGCACGTGCACGTGCCTATTATTTGGTCTCTCTAGTGAACTTTCAAATGTATGATGTTATATATGTATATAAAGGGAAAGATAGATCAAATTAGTGCATCGGCACAATTTTGTTAGCAGGCACAGTTAGTATTTTAATATAATGTTTATATTATTATAATATTTAATATATAAATGTTAGAATCATTATTATTAATCAATCATTGATCACACTTTAGTTTAGGGTCCAATTAACTAACTATTAACTATGACTTTTCCCTCAATAAACTCCTAATTTCTGCTCATTAATAGTTATAAGGTAGTTGTTAAGTTTAAGTATTGGGTGGATTAAGGGATGTAGAATATGATCATGCAGAATAAGACATTAATATGTGCTTTATAAGTACTAATAAACAGCTAATATCCTAGTAATATGCATGCTAATAATCAACTGAGAATTGGACCCTATAAACAAAAATCTAAATAAAACACTTACTAAAAAAAGATGAAAAAAAAGAGTTGTCTACCCTGTGGCCATGTCATGTGAACATTAACCAAATTTAAAGAACTGTGAACATGCAAATGTGTTTGGTAAATTATTGAATATTTTTGGTCAAAAAAGTACATAATAAAATGGACTAGATCTCCAGCAGAGGGCAGACTGACTCAAACATCACGAGGAAGATGATGTTTACTGTGAAGAATTTCTGCAGTGCTGCAAATAATATGATATGATATGATATGATATGATATGATATGATATGATATGATATGATATGATATGATATATGATAAACAGTTTTATCACTTCTGTTGATCCTGATTATCCAGAATGAAAGTTATCACTCATCCTCAGCAAAACTATTTTGGAGACTACAATATGAAAACTAAAGTGGCCTTTTATTTCATTAATATTACATTACATGTTATATTGCAGTTTAAATATATATATATATATATATATATATATATATATATATATATATATATATATATACTTTTGGGATTTGAGATACTCTATAAGTGCACATTAAACACAATGAAGGGTCTTTTCCCCACGGGTCTCAGGTTTGTCACACAGGAGAGTGAGTGAATGAAGGAGAAGGGTATTCCTGCACAACGGGAGGCTGCAGTTTCAGGACCCCAGTTTTAGGACCGCAGTTTTAGGACCCTAGTTTATTGTGACAGCGCCACCTACAGAACTGGATTACCAAAAACACAAATTTAACCCCTTTCGCGGCAAAGATAACAGATCACATTGTTAATCACAACAGATTGTTGTTCAACATTCATTACTCGTTAAAACATCACACTCTTACTTATTTTATCTGGACAAACTGAGCATCATTAGAAAGATTTAAGACTCCATAGTGTTTATGATAAAACTCAAACAGCGAACACAGAGAGATCTGGGTCTCCTCTTCCTGATTTGCGTCAGTAATGTACGCAAGTCTCATTCGCTGTACAGCTGTCAATCATCTCACGTGGTTCAACGTGACAATAATCCTGCTCTTCTGCATGACGCGGTCCTGTTATCCGTGATAACAAAGCTAAGACACTCTTCACCTGAAACAAGAAGCTAAATGTACGATTTCGAGTATATGTGGTTTGTGTGTGATTTTCGTGCAATTTTGGGTATTTCATATGAATTAAGAATGTTTACAGTATTGCCAAGCAAGGTGTAGCCATTAGTTGCATATAAATTGCTTTATTATACCATATTTCAACATCTTTTATGACTTAAAACCATTTTAAACCGCGACCGGAATATGGTACAAATATCCTATCTTACTCGATGGTGGTTTAAAGTGAGCTTTAAGTAAAAGTTTAATATTAATCTTTTTAATTGTATCGTGTAGCTTGATGCTACTTGCTCTAATCCACCTGCTGCAGGAGCTATTCTATTCCATAATCTTATTTGTTAAACATATATATTTTCTAATGAGACTTAGGATCAAGGTGGATCTTGATACTATGTACAAACTAAACCACCTGGATCCTAGAACTGCGGTCCTGAAACAGCAGCCGCCGCTATATCATCCAGTTCGGTAGGTGGCGCTGTCACAAAAAACTAGGGTCCTAAAACTGCGGTCCTAAAACTGGGGTCCTAAAACTGCAGCCTCCGGTTGTGCAGGAATATACTATTGGAATGAAGAGCTGATTCTCTGAGTGTTGTATGATGTCAGCCTGGCTTTAGTCTAAATATATTTCCATAACATTGACCCTATGTGATAGCAACATGATGGTTAGTTAAAGGGCACCTATTATGGAATTTTGAAATTTACCTTTCATGTAGTGTGTAACATAGATCTAAGTTAACAAAAACATCCTGCAAAGTTTGAAATATGAAAGTGCACCGTATATAAAGTTATTGTCTTTCAAAAGTGAGAGTCGACTCTGAGTCATTTTTATGAATCGTTAGAAGACCGAAGCTTTTTCTCTGACTAGATGACGTCAACTTGTCAAGTTATTTGAATACGATACGCCCACTTATTGCGCTCCAAGGCCAGCAGGAAAATATCATGGCGACGAGACGCTGTGTTCTGAAGTGCAACTCAAAAGCCAACTTTTTTCATCTGCCCAAGGAGGAGCATTTGAAGACTAAGTGGCTACAATTCACTATACCACAGAAGTATAGTCCGAGCCTTGTGCTTTGTTCGCGTCATTTTGAAGACGATTGCTTTTTAAATGCAATCAAACTTGGATTCGCGAGCTGGCTGATACTGAAGGAAGGTTCAGTTCCAAGTGTATTTGCATCAGCTTCCTCCTCTGTATCACTGTAAGTGTTATTAATAATTGTTGCTTTTATATTTTATGTAGCATGCTTAATAATTATTTTGTTTGTTGTGTAAGCACCGTTTAGCTTCTAGGTCTTCAATGACAATTGTATTGAGATATGTGAAGTGTTTGTCGTTGTTTTCGGAGTTGTCTAAAGAATAGATGAATACCTCGTAGTAACGTAAACAAAGACTGATTGTGCTTTTACAATATGAACTCTGGGCTATGCTCGCTAACATATTAAATTCTTTATCTTATTTTAGTTTTTTACTACAAACTATAAAGCAGTGGACTATAATCATTATTATAATACAATTTAATTGATAAAAGCATCATTGTACTCCATGTTAAAAATAAGTATTATCTCTGTAAACACTGCTGGGTCATCTGACCAATCAACGTAGATTAGCGTCGCGTAAAGGAGGGGTTTGAAAAACGAGTCGTTGACCGAGTCGGTGAGCAAATCAGGTAAAAATAAATGCATATTATACGAAAACAAAAGTGTTTTTTGTCATTGCATGCATGTAAAACTGTTGTTGGGGACTCCCACAACAACATTAGGAACATTTTAAATGTCATAATAGGTGCCCTTTAATTCCGGGTCATGCAGGGCTAGTAAGGCCACTCGAACAAGTGGGCTGTTGACAGTATTTTCTGAAAAGAAGAGACATCCAAAAACCTTTAACTCTACTACCAAATGAAACATGGGTTTTTAAACCTGGCTTCATCCAATGTTCAGAGTTACATTTTGAAATTGTATGCAAGTGAGCACATATTCAATTAGATAATGCCTCATTTGCATATTTAAACACAACATTTCAGAAAACTTATAGAAAATGAACTGTTAAATAATGCATGTTGCCAATCACGATCACTGATGACATGTTAGCATCATTCATCATTCAGGACAGCAGGAGTGGATGAGGAGATCACGAGAAGAGGAGAGGATGAGGGAGAGGAATGTTGTCCTGCTGCTCAACAGGTGCTGGATTTAACACACACACACACACACACACACACACAATCTCTAGTTTAAATATTTGGTGACTGATTTTCAAAATAAATGACAGAGGAGCCATAATTTATCAATTTGCAACAAGAATATTTTCATATTCCTAAGGCGTGTTCAGACCTTTATTTTGAAATAGTGATGAACATGAAAAATCATGAAAGAATGGTAGAAACCTCAGTTTGTTTTCATGCCATCAGCTCAAAAGATAGCATCCATTCAATTATTTTAGAAAAAAAGGTCTCAAAAAGAAAAAAATTATAGATTCACCATTTGTAATGTGGCAGCGAGCTATAATGCACATACCTGTTCTTCTTGTGTTTCGGACGGTCCCCTACACACCGGACGCGAATAGCGCGTCAGGCGCGAGTGATTTCAATGTTAAGTCGATGTTTACGCGCGTAAAGCGTCTTTGCATTGACTTAACATTGAAATCACTCGCGCCTGACGCGCTATTCGCATCCGGTGTGAACGCACCATTAGAGGTTGAATTCATTTCAAAATCTGCCAAACTTCCAATACTCCTTCTGAATAGGATGTCTACTTCATAAATTGTATGAAAATTGTAAAAAAATAATGGTTCAGATCACTCAAACAACATATGGAAATGGAGGCGCCCGGTACTGCGCCCAAACTAAATCTCACTGAAAGCTTATTTTCTGAGATATCAACCTAAAGTTTGAAACACAACTTGTTCAGATTGTTGGCTTTGACCATTCAACCATTTAAGTTCGGAATGTGCATTTTCATGTCTATAAAAAAAAGGGGGGTGCCGCTTAAGGGGTTAACATAAGGGCCATGTTTATGCACCCGGCCCCTGGTCCTCACAAAGAAAGTACAAACACACTAAACCCTCATCCAAAACTCCTGATCGCACAGATTCCTATTGTAATTGTTCAATATCACCCGCAAAATTTTGATGAGCCGAAGCTAATATGACCGCATGCCTTGAGAAAATCTCTAGCACCATTTGTCTGCAGTTGCCACCCGGTTTGATTTTTTTCTACGCAATGACATTCCGACTTAAAGAGTGGCTTAAGTGTCCGAATACCTTTTGGAGCCACAGTATATTGACATTTCACAGCATGGCAGAACAATCAGCTCTCAGCAGATAAACCAGAAGTGATGGTCCACTGGCACAGACAGATAGCAAAGAGCGGTGGAGCCATGAGATGAGAGAGAGAGAGAGAGAGAGAGAGAGAGAGAGAGAGAGAGAGAGAGGAGAGAGAGAGAGAGAGAGAGAGAGAGAGAGAGAGAGAGAGAGAGAGAGAGAGACAGAGAGAGATACTCTAATAATATCCTCCGATGACAGATTAGAGATACAGAGACTCTGAGGGTTAAATAAAGGAGCACATCTCTATTCTGTTATCAATAATCAGTCTGAGGACGACACCAAACCCACACTGTACGGTAAGATCAGATGCTTCTGATGATGGGGAATCTGATAAACATTTAGCATATTTAGTAATAGACTAAATGTAAACTTCTTTAATTTTCCATTAATTTTAAGTATCTTGTTGCTTGTTGAATACATTTCTATATTTAACTTGTATACACTTTTATTGTCTTATTAATAGTCCAACAATTTCATATTAATAATAAATGTCTTATAAATGTCTAATATAGGAAATAAAATCATTTTATCAATGTTTTTCATCCTGACCTTCTCTGAATTAAAAAAAATGATCCTATAAATATATAGTTTGACACTCTAATCTAATGCATCAATAACTGTGCAATAAGGGAACAGATAATAAAGTTACAAAATTATATTTTATATAATTATGTATACATTACATTTGTATATATTACATTTAATAGCTTTAATATCAGTGTATATTAAATATAATATAATATAATATAATTCTTTGTTTTATTTGACATCCCTGCTTATCTTTATAGACACACGTGACTTGCAACCTCATGCATTTATTTTTTTTCCAAAAAAATGCTAGGCAAATGCTTTACCCATTTAGGAAAGGAAAGATCCAAAATTCTTGTCTTCTTCAGCTAAGAGAGTAGCAGGATCACTCACGGCTTTGTTTGGGGGTGTTTAAGTCACTGACAGAGACATAAAGAAAAATGCGAGAAGGTCAGAGGAGGACATGATGTGGCCATGATGTATTCCTAAATTCATTAATTAAATTGAATGTATCAAATTCACCTAACATTGTTTTTACTGTCTTTTAGTGCTCAGATGCCAAGATGCCTGAACAAGGGTGAGTGGTGTATCTCTAAATATGTTCACACCAAGACCGATAACTATGGTAAGTGTAACTAGCATCCACACCAGCAATGATAACGCTCTGTTTATTCAAGTTTTTTTTTATAGATTCTGATTGGCTATCTTTGTTTTTACCGTAGCCTACATCAGCTGCTAAAAATTAGTTCTGAGAATGATTCCAACTATATATTTTCTCTGTGCCTTTATTGTTATAGTTGTGTTTTGGACTCTGCTATTCTTTTGTATTCGAACGATTTTTAGATATCTTTACTGTTATTATTACAGTAGTTACCACTCTTGGTGTGAACGGGCCTTTATACCAACAATAATCTCTGGGGTCTAATAAAATTTCACCCTACCAATGTTTTATGCTGTATTTTCAGGCAAGAGGTAAGTTATGCATTATTTTCTCCAATTAATTCTAAAACTCTGTAATACCTGTACTGTGTTATAACTTTCATATCTGTGCCCCAGAGAAAGTCCAAGATCTCAGCCTCAAGAAAGCTTATGCTAAAGGTTGGTTTGTAACACACATAACACACAACTTTGTAACACACATAAAGAACACCCGAAACATCCATAAACATAAATTCAACATCCATATAGCACAAACAGCGCAGAATGAGTTTAGATACAACTTAGGCAGTGGTTCTCAAACTTTTTTGGCCACAGCCCCATTTAAAACCCTCTGCCATCCACCGAAGCAGCTGCTATGCTGGGACTGTAATAATTATATGATCAATAAGTTATGAAAACGTATGTTTTTACATTGCTTTAACTCATCAAAATAAGTTGAGTAACTTTTTGTATACGTTATACAAGAATCAACCATTTTTAAAGTCAATATAATGTAATTTAAGTTGAAATGACTTAAACATCCAAGTTGATTGTACTTGAAAATGTAAGGCAGGAACTTTTTTTTAATAGTGTCTTGTTTAGACAGTGCAAAGTCAATAAGACACCACCAGATGGCAGGCATATGTCTAAACCAAGATAATGTTTGGCCTGTCCCAATACCGACACTTGTGGTCTTGGCCATAAGTGTGCAAGACTGTCCCAGGTCTGATAATGCCAAAACTCAGTGCCCTTAAAGCACACTAAATCCACACCATCTCTAATTACACTTTGGATCGGTAGTTGAGGCTAAGTATATCCCAGACAGCAACATAGTTTCGGCCCACATCTGGTACGTGTGGAATCCACGTGCAGACTACCTGATGTGGGCCGGATCTGGGCCGAGTCTGGGATCCCATCATTAAGTAACTCATATCCCCCGAAATCGTGCAATGTCAAGGAAAACTTTACTGTGTAACTTAAACTAATTAGATATACCTTGGTAGTAAAAATGTTGTGTTGCACCTTTTATTGGTGCAGAGATGAGTATGTGAATGCTGTTTTGCAAAACCACAATTACTAATTACTAAATTGTGTCATATGTTACAAAAGGACAGACATTTAGATGTTTATTTTGTGCAAAGTGTATTGAAAATCAAAATGTGTTAATAAAGCTCTATAAAAACTTTACTAGCACTTTTACAACACTATGGGCCCTATCTTTCACCCAGCGCAAATTACTTTGTACACCGACGCATGTATCATTCCTACTTTACACCCGACGCACAGCGGACTTTTCCCTCCACAGACGCACATTTAGCGAAAAGAGGAGGCGTGTTCCGGCGCAAACGTTCCCTGCTGATATTTTGCAGTTTCAGAAAACAATTCCACCACAGACCAGGAAAAACCTAGTCTAAAGTCAGTGCCGCGTTATTCAGATGCTATTTTAAGGGCGCATGCTTGGCCATAATGCACAACGCGCATACACTTTGCTTCTCTCATCTACACAGACGCAGCAGTTCATATTTTTGCAAACCATACATAATTACAAGAGAAAATATTACCACACGAGGGAAATCATTGTGGTGTTCATGAAGATGTGAAAAAATAGGCATAAATCTAGCTTACATTTACCCAAATTATTCAGGCTAATTGTAGTAATGATGGATCAAACCTGTTTAATCAATAGTGGCAAGACACATCGGTATATAAGGACATCTGACAAAGTGGGTTGTCCGTGAAGAACCAGGAAACAAAATTCTGAAGACTGCGAAATCACCGTTACCATCATGTAAGTTGCGTGCGCTGGCAAATCCGTCGTTATAATGTGTTCTGCTTTTAAAGGGAATGTGAGAGGACGCTCTGATTGGTTTATTGCACATTACGCCCAAACTACACCTATGAGTAATGTAGCTACTTCAGATCAACCCATTTTAGATTTGTATCGGTCGCAAGAGTAATTTATCCCGCCGGTAAAATAGAAGGTATATAGCAGGTCCACAAAGTTACTTGCGTTTCGAGTTTGATACTTGCGTTTCTGATCATAAAATAGGGCCCTATAAGTGTGTCCCGTCAGGTAATTAAAAGTTCTGCACACTGTGGCGAGGGGGGCGTGGTTTTGCGAAGTCTGTAGCGGGAGAGAGAGGAGGGAGCCGAGCGGTGAGTAAGTAGGTCAAGTGCAGATGATGAACACCTGTGTCTGATTGCAGTAATTGGCGTGGAGAGACCGGATATAAGCCGGCGGGATTGAGAGAGTGAGAGAGAGAGTTAGACTGGGACCTCGTCTGCTGCTGCTGCTGAGAGAGAGAATTCACATTGAGAGAATCTGGATTTATGATTTATTTTTGCTGTGCTGAACGCATAGTGGACGCGCTCTGTGCGCACTTTTCTTTTGAACTTTGGACTTAAAATAAACGAGTGTCCCAGCCACGCCGACCCCTGTCTTCTTCCTTCCCTGCATTTTCACATTGAACCTCGTTACACTGGTGCCAAAACCCGGGAGGGAAGAAGAGCGCCGCCGCCATGCAGACCCCGCCAGCCTCGCCGTTTGCGGACATTATAACATCGCTCGCCGGTCTTCACCAGGACCAGCACCAACATCTGCTGACTATTAAGGAGGAGCAGGACAGGAGATTTGAAGCGCTCCTCCGAGCTCAACATGAAGACCGCGAGCTGTTCCGGAGCTGGGTAGACCGGGAGGTTCGGGCCATCCCCTCCCCTGTTAAGGATTCAACTTTGCCGTTGCCCCTCAACAAAATGGGACCCCAGGATGACCCGGAGGCGTTCATAGATCTCTTCGAGAGGTCCGCGGAGGACCGGGGATGGCCCTCCGAGGACTGGCCAATGCGGCTCATCCCTCTGCTTTCCGGAGAAGCACAAGTAGCCGCACACCAACTGCCAGTCCCGAACCCTCCTGGACTATAAAGATCTGAAACGTGCAATCCTCCAGCGGGTCGGCCGGACCCCAGAACAACATCGCCAGAGGTTCAGGACCCTGAGCCTCGAAGAGTCCGGCCGGCCCTTCATCATGGCACAACAGCTCCGGGACTCATGCCGCAAATGGCTGATGGCCGACGGAAGCGACGTCGAGGGAATCATCGACCGAGTGGTACTGGAGCAGTTCGTGGCGCGGCTTCCGAGGAAGACCGCGCAGTGGGTCCAGTGCCACCGCCCGACGTCGCTGAACCAGGCCATCCAGCTGGCGGAGGATCAGATGGTGGCGTGCCCAGGGGTCGGCGAACCCCTGCCATCTGCTTCTCTCTCTCCTCTCTCTCTCTTCCCCCTCTCTCTCATGTCCCCTCTCTAAACCTGTCCCTCCTCCCAGGTCTCGTGTGGGGCTTATGCCAAGGCCAGCTCCCCGATGGAGAACAGGGACGTCAGCGGATCCAGTGCCACTGCCCAGGGCTCCTCCCAGGGGAGGGGGCTTCCCTACTGGACCCTTCACTTCACCGGCTGCTCCGCCGCTCGCTCCACGCCAATCTCTTGACCTGCTTCCTGCCACTAGGGCGGCGGGAAAGTCTGGGCCGGTATGTTGGCGCTGTGGGGATCCGGGTCACTTTATTGATCGGTGTCCAGTGATGGAGGTGGGGACGCTGATCCGGGTCCCCGATGCGCCACAAGCCGCCCCCGATCAGGCTGGCCTGTACCAGATACCAGTAAGTATCAAGGGGGGGTACATTTCAGGCTTTGGTGGATTCAGGTTGTAACCAAACCTCCATCCATCAAAGCCTGATTCAACCTAGGGCATTGGATAACAGCCGCATGGTTAAGGTACGGTGTGTGCACGGGGAGGTGATGAAGTATCCGATAATGCCTGTGGAAATTCAATTCAGGGGACAAAAGCATAGAGTAGAGGTGGCAATTAATCCGCATCTCCGGCATCCGCTAATTTTGGGTACCAATTGGCCAGCATTTAATGAATTATTGGGGGTTTTGTGTGCGGATGCCTCTTGGTCAAAAAGAGACAAGAGGAAGGAGGCGGTTGCTCAGGTGGGCGAAGCTGACACGGGATCTCTGGGAGCTGGTTCAGGGGAACAGAGCGCTCTGGAAAGAGTCATCCTTACGGAGCGCGATGATTTTCCCCTGGAGCAGTCTCAGGATGAAACGCTGAAACATGCTTTTGATCAGGTCCGTTCTATCGACGGCCAGCTTCTCCCCCCTGACCAACCACTCTCCTATCCTTATTTCACAATTATAAAAGATAAGTTGTATCGGGTGACCCAAGACGCCCAATCAAAACAGGATACAACTCAGTTATTAGTACCTAAAAGCCGCCGGGAAATGCTTTTTCAGGCGGCTCACTGTAATCCAATGGCTGGGCATTTAGGACAAGCAGCGACACTTAACCGTCTCATGGCCCGTTTTTTCTGGCCGGGCATTCACGAGAATGTGCGCAAGTGGTGCGCGTCTTGTCGCGAATGTCAGTTGGTGAATCCACCGGCCAACCCAAAAGCACCGTTGTGCCCGCTGCCGTTAATGCAGGTCCCCTTCGAGCGAATTGGTATGGACCTCATCGGGCCATTAGAACGGTCAGCACGGGGACACCGCTTTGCTCTAGTCCTGGTGGATTATGCAACGCGGTATCCTGAAGCAGTGCCGCTTCGCACCATTTCCGCAAAGAGTGTTGCGAGCGCACTGTTTCAACTAATCTCCCGGGTGGGAATCCCGAAAGAGATTCTCACCGACCAAGGCACGGCGTTTATGTCACGTACAATTCGCGAACTTTATGAATTATTGGGCATTAAATCGATTCGAACCAGCGTCTATCACCCACAAACGGACGGACTGGTCGAACGGTTTAACCGCACGTTGAAAACCATGATTCGAAAGTTCGTACAGGAAGACGCCAAAAATTGGGATAAGTGGTTAGAACCCCTCTTGTTCGCTGTACGGGAGGTCCCGCAAGCCTCCACGGGGTTTTCCCCCTTCGAGCTTCTCTATGGACGTCAGCCCCGTGGGGTGTTGGACGTCCTTAGGGAGACTTGGGAGGACGGACCTTCTACTAGTAAAAACGAAATTCAGTATGTCCTGGATCTGAGAACAAAACTCCACACGTTGGGGCGGCTGTCAATGGAGAATTTGTTGCAGGCACAGGACAAACAGAGTCGGCTGTACAACAGGGGGGCTAAACTTCGTCAATTTTCACCGGGAGATAAAGTGCTTGTATTACTCCCTACTTCTAGTTCAAAGTTACTCGCCAAGTGGCAAGGACCCTTCGAGGTCACACGGCGAATTGGGGATCTCAACTATGAGGTAATTCGAACAGATAGGGGTGGAGCACATCAAGTATATCACCTCAACCTGTTAAAAAAATGGTCTGAGGTAGAATCAGTGATGCTGGCGACGGTGGTGAGCGGAGAGGAGGATCTCGGTCCAGAAGCGAGTTTCAAAACTCAATCCCTCGCCCTGGCCCCTGGTGGAGACCACCTCTCACCCTCCCAGCTCGCTGATGTAAAAAAATTACAAGCAGAGTTTGCTGATGTGTTCTCGCCCCTGCCTGGTCGAACAGACCTCATTCAGCACCACGTTGAGACCGAGCCGGGCGTGGTTGTACGCAGCCGCCCGTATCGCTTGCCGGAACACAAAAAAAAGGTGGTTCAAAGCGAATTAGAGGCAATGCTAGACATGGGAGTAATAGAAGAGTCCAACAGTGATTGGGCGAGCCCGATAGTTTTAGTACCTAAAACCGACGGCTCGATCCGGTTCTGTGTGGACTATCGTAAGGTGAATGCTGTGTCGAAATTCGACGCTTATCCAATGCCAAGGGTTGACGAATTGCTTGATCGGCTAGGTACTGCTCGATTTTACTCGACACTGGATTTAACAAAGGGATATTGGCAGATCCCCTTATCTCCTATGTCCAAAGAAAAAACAGCTTTCACAACGCCGTTTGGATTACACCAATTTGTTACTCTTCCTTTCGGCTTGTTCGGGGCACCGGCGACCTTTCAGCGTCTGATGGACAGAATTCTCCGGCCGCATGCTGCATATGCCGCTGCCTACTTGGATGATATTATCATCTATAGTGGGGATTGGCAGCGTCATATGCAGCATTTGCGGGCTGTCCTGAAGACGCTGAGGAGAGCTGGGCTCACGGCCAACCCAAAGAAGTGTGCAGTTGGGCGTGTGGAAGTTAGATATCTGGGCTTCCACTTGGGTCATGGACAGGTGCGTCCCCAAATTGACAAGACAGCAGCAGTTGCGACCTGTCCAAGACCTAAGACCAAAAAGGAGGTTAGACAGTTTCTGGGGCTGGCGGGATATTACAGAAGGTTTGTACCTAACTATTCGGACCTCGCTAGCCCGCTGACTGATCTAACTAAAAAGGAAGTGCCAGATACGGTTCAGTGGACGGAGCAGTGTCAGCAGGCTTTTACTCAGATAAAGGCTGCTCTGTGTGGCGGACCGCTTTTGCATGCTCCTGACTTTTCTCTCCCTTTTATCCTACAGACGGACGCGTCGGACAGAGGGATGGGAGCGGTCCTGTCCCAGGAGGTGGAGGGTGAAGAGCGGCCGGTGCTGTACATCAGTCGAAAGCTCTCTAAGAGAGAGACGATGTACAGCACCATAGAGAAGGAGTGTTTGGCCATCAGATGGGCTGTTCTCACCCTCCGCTATTACCTCCTGGGGCGGGAGTTCACCCTCTGTTCGGACCACGCTCCCCTGCAGTGGCTCCACCGCATGAAGGATACCAACGCGCGGATCACTCGTTGGTATCTAGCTTTACAGCCATTTAAGTTCCAGGTGATCCACAGGCCGGGTGTACAGATGGCTGTAGCCGACTTTCTCTCCAGGAGGAGGGGGGGGGAGGCTGCAGGCCGGATGGCTCCCCGGCCTGAGTCGGGCGGTGGGGGTATGTGGCGAGGGGGGCGTGGTTTTGCGAAGTCTGTAGCGGGAGAGAGAGGAGGGAGCCGAGCGGTGAGTAAGTAGGTCAAGTGCAGATGATGAACACCTGTGTCTGATTGCAGTAATTGGCGTGGAGAGACCGGATATAAGCCGGCGGGATTGAGAGAGTGAGAGAGAGAGTTAGACTGGGACCTCGTCTGCTGCTGCTGCTGAGAGAGAGAATTCACATTGAGAGAATCTGGATTTATGATTTATTTTTGCTGTGCTGAACGCATAGTGGACGCGCTCTGTGCGCACTTTTCTTTTTGAACTTTGGACTTAAAATAAACGAGTGTCCCAGCCACGCCGACCCCTGTCTTCTTCCTTCCCTGCATTTTCACATTGAACCTCGTTACACACACACTTACAGTCTTCGCGTCCACTTAAACACTTGGGCCAAATACAGGAAATACGTTGAGAAAGTATAGTGTAGGCATTGGGACAGGTCCATTAACATTGACTTGTGTGTGTTCAGAGTTTGATGGTGGCCAAAGCCAAGGAGGAGCTGGAACAGGAGGTGTTGGATAAAGAGGAGGAGAAGCAGAGGTATCTGGCGGAGAAAGCTTCTCCTCTGCAGACGCAGGGCATGTCATTCGCTGAGCTTCAGGTAACCTCATGGCATAATTCTATGAAGTCCAACTCCAAACTTCCAGTTTAGCTCATTTGGTGCCACACGGAAATCCTCACGACTTAAAATCTAATGGCACAATCACTGCGGCTCACGCCACTCCGCCTGGCTATATTTGCATGTTAGCTTACATAAGGCTGATGCAAATGTCCAGCCCAATGCCTGTCCATCTTAATTTGACTAATTGCAATGTAAACAGCCATCCAAGCCAACCACGATCATTAGTATTAGATGTCTGAGTAAAACGATAAGTAGGACAATTTGCCATATGATATTTCGTTTCTCATAATAAAATACCTTTTGGATAAGCTGTATTTTGTTAGTCTGTGTAATATTATACTCATTCACTTCAAATAGGAAACTCAATTAACATTTCTGTCTCTTTTAGGAACTCTGTCAAGAGCTTCATGGTAAGATTGATGTGGTGGATGAGGAGCGCTATGATATTGAGGCCAAAGTCTTACTGAATAAGCGTGAGGTATGAAAATCCTCATAATCCATAGTTTAATAACCAGTTGGACAATGTCATAATGTGCTGTCTTCCTGCTGTCTATTTGGAGGTTTCTAACATTAGTATGCAGCTCTGAGCAGTTGGCATTGTGATTTTAATGAAAAGGGGGATGAAATTGTGTTAGATGTTTATTTACAGAAAGGCTGTTCCAAAACTATTTGAGCTCTCTTACTGTCTACTCCTTACATAGGCAAAGAGCGGTTCACACCAAGAACGATAACTATAAAGAAAGCAATTAAGGTATTAGCGTCCAATCCATTGAATGGTAACATTCTTTTATTCTAATCGCGCACTGCAATTCTGTCATCTGCCACTTTAAATGCTCAAGCTCGTTAAAGCACGAGGGAATCTGATTGGCTGTCAGTGTTTTTATCGTTCATCTGTTGGAAAAAAAGTGATTCCAACTATATTATTTCTCTATGTGATTATTGTTATAGCTCTGGTGTGGTGCTATTTTTTTTAGAACTACATCTTTATTGTTATCTTTATAAAAAAAAGTCCTTGGTGTGAATGGGCCTAAAGGGAGCACACTGACTGAAATGGAACCTAATTCTGTAAATATACTGCAAATGTGTGTCATAAAAACAGAGTTTCTCATGAGAATCAACTCCAAATTGATTCTGATACAATTAGCATGTCGCCAAGCTAATAACATGGCACTCTAATAATTTTAAAAAGTCAAAGTAGACACAAATGCTGGTTAAAACTTTTGTTCATAATTGACATTTCTTTAGCTTCGTTTGCTAACTTTAATGGATTTGTTCATCATAGCACTGCATTATGGGATGACTTATCCACAACGAATAGCCCATATGCACTACATCCAAAATTGCATACTGTCTGAGTACTACATTTGATTACGAATTTACTTTGTGACTGTCAAAAAGTGTGTTCTGTGTAGTATGACTGTGTGTAGTATGAATGTAATCCAGACGTACAACGTTTGCCATATTGCGTCACTTCACTGCGATTCACAAATCATATCCCGTGGCCTCAAGGCCTGAATGCTCACTTCAGGCCCAGACAGTAGGCCCAGATCCAGCCACATCTGGTACATGTTGAATCAACATGTACCAGATGTGGCCCGGATCTGGGCCGACACTATGTTGCTGTCTAGGGAATGTCTGAAAGTAGTAGGTCATCTGGGTACTTTTTGCCTACTGTTTTTACACTAACTGTTTTTGTGTGTGTGTGCCTATGATATAGTAGGGAAGTGGGTATATTTGGACACAGGGGCACAGTACTACCTCTGACAATGGCCTAAAGAAGAAATGGTTATGGTAATAATTATTCAAAAGTTAGTTATGCCTACAGTAAGTACCAGGGGAATGCTATCTATGTTGGGAGCTCACTAGCTTTTGGAACAAGGCCTTAGTTGCTCTCTATGCTAGATATCTCATTCCATTGACCATCCATCCTCTAGATCAAAGACCTGAATATTAAGGTTCTGGACCTGAGGGGGAAGTTCAAGCGGCCCCCCCTGAGGAGGGTGAGGGTTTCTGCAGATGCCATTCTCCGATCTCTCCTAGGCTCAAAGCACAAAGTCTCAATGGACCTACGAGCCAATCTCAAATCTGTGAAAAAGGAGGATACTGAGAAGGTACCATGTCATCGGAACACATAAACTCATAAAGTTATATGACCAATTCAAGCAATGCTTACATAGACAAATGGGTATATTGGTGCAAATGCCTGCAGAATAAACCATATAAGACAAAACTAGACAAGTAGGAAAATCTTGGAATGTTCCATGTTAGACAATGAGAGTAAACTGTTAATCCCTCAAGGTTACGCCAGTGAAAGGCTTAAAAAACATTACTAACCTTCTCACCTTACTCCCTAAACTGGATTGGCACTTGGACAAATGGTCCACATGCAGATATGAAAAGAGACAATGGCTATTCAGAGCTTAACAGAGCTCAGACAAGAAGGATGACATCACCTCTAACAGCTGTTGGAAAGGCGGAGGCTCACGGGATGCGAGGCGGAGGAGTAAAAGCCAACGTTTTTGGAGACCAAACAGTGACAATGTTAATTCTTTTCAGTGGTTGTCTTAACTAATAGAGATTAGGTGTTGGATGACAGACACGAGAGTGGACAACAGAAGTATGGCACACTAGAAGAAAAGCTTTTGTGTAGATGCGTAGCTGAATTCAATGCAAATCATTTTTTTGATTGTGTTTCAGATACTGTTACTGATACCGAAGAGACCAAGCCCTTAATAGAGTAGATAAACCAGCAGATTAAAGGGACGTCTTAGGATCATATATGTCGCGTGCTGTCGATTAGCCAGTGATGGACAGTAATAAAGTTTAAATATAGCTGCAAGCAGCCATCACGGGGCCAAGCGCAAAAGCAGACGACGAGATATGCCAAAGTGGCTGGGAGTGTGAGACCCACTGCAGCAAGGAGCAATTGAAGACATTTGAAGATGAATTTTGGCAAAATGGTTGAAAAATCACATAAAATAACTAAAAATATGATTATCACTTTCGACCAATAGGTGGCGCAGTTACGAAACTGATGTGATGTGGTCAGAGTGAAGTGACAATGACACATACAAAGTTTGGTGTCAATCTGTCAAGGCATTGCAGATATAAAGCCTGAATAGTCATTTTGGCATCATGCCTCAACTTTGCCACTGCGGTATACGAAAACGGTTTCGTCTATCGACACGAAATCCATAACTTTTACTCGGCACGGTCTGGAGATGACACGATCCGATTTTGGTGAAAATCAGACGTTCGGTCTAGGAGGAGTTCGAAAAAGTAGGTTTTAAAAGAAAATAAAGATGGCGGACAGGAAGTTTGGCTGACTATGGCAAAATTGGTATCTATGTTTTCAGCATAACCCAAGGAATCTATTGAGATCAGTGTCATTACTATAGGCAAATTTATTCAAAAGTTATTAGCATTTTTGGAAATTTCATTATAACTTTTGACCAAAAGGTGGCGCTGTCTCATACATTTTTGAGTACCTTTAGGGCGTTGTACTGATGACCCATACTGAGTTTCGTAACGATACGTTCATGCGTTCATAAAATACAGCATTTTAGCACATAATTCAAAATGGCCGACAGCCAAAATGGCCGATATGGGAAAATTGAATACCAGTCAACTCAGCACGACGCCCTGAATCTAACGAGACCACTTTTATGATTTTTGGACAAACCGTTCAGAAGTTATAAGCAAAAACATAAATTCTTCATATCTCCGGACCAGTAGGTGGCGCTGCGCCGAAACGCAGCATGTAGCCTCAAGTCATGCTTGTGATGACATGTACCAAATTTGGTCTGAATCCGATAAAGCGTTGTGGAGATACGGCCTTACGTCTGTTTTCGCAAGCGCTACGTAAAATTTATTTGCGCGGTATTCGAGAACGGTAATTCGAATCAACTTGAATTCCATAACTTTTTGTCGTCAAGGTCTGGAGATGATCTGGTTCATTTTTCGTGCAATTCGGAGCAACGGCCTAGGAGGAGTTCGAAAAAGTAGGTTTTTCGGAAAATTCAAAATGGCGGGAAAACTATTATGACGGAAAATGACGTCATAGGGTGCAATCGAATCGTCATGAGCTCAGGAATCAGAGGAAAAAAGAATTTTGTTTCTAGCCCTTGTGGTTCAAAAGTTATTAGCATAAACATGAGTGAAAATTTGGACAGCTGGTGGCGCTAGAGGGAATGAGTTGGAGACTCCAAATTTGCTATGGTGATAGTTCAGGCTGTCCTCTATCACTGTGCCAATTTTCATAAGTTTCCCGCAAACGGTTCTATAGGCTGCCATAGACGCCCAGTCGGAAGAAAAAGAAAAAGAAAAAGAAGAAAAAGAAGAATAAGAACGGGAACAGATACAATAGGTGCCCGCACCTTCAGTGCTTGGCCCCTAATTACTTTTTAACTTAATTAAATTTTTTCAAGTATCTGGTCTATATCTGAAAAATTTTTATCTTTGCAAACTTTTACCGTATAGGTGACATTTTTCTTCAGTAGAAATGTAAAGAAGATTTTTAGCTGAAACCAATCAGACAGCAACATAGTGCCGGCCCAGATCCGGCCCACATCTGGTACGTGTAGAATCCAGGTGTGCCAGATGTGGGCCGGATCTGGGCTGACACTATGTTGCTGTCTGTGGTCATTGGTGATTTGTATAATGCAAGTCAATAGCTGTACCGTCACTCTGAGAGTCAGTAAAACATATTAGAGGCAAAGCTAAAGTAATGACGATTCATTGAGGTCTGTGGATTACAGGTAATAATGTTGTCAATAATGTTCAGTTTCCTGAACAGAATGATCATTTCGCTTCTTAAAGGATAATTCCGGTATTTAACACCTTGAGTCTATACCGAGTGATTAGTGATGTTAGTTGATGTTCCAGAAACAAAAAGTGTTGCGAAATACAGTTTCTGTCGTGTTTTATTCGTCATTTTGTAAAATCCCATTGAATTCTGTTGAAGGACTGAGTGCTCGTTAATATAAATGCGCTACCGGAAACGGAAAGGGGGCTGTTTACATTTGGTCGATGTAGTCTTTTTGCTCGCTTCCGTTTCTCATAAGGCTAGTGAGCAGAGCAACTGTGCTCCGGGAGAGTAAGCGAAATAAACAAAACCTTGAAAATATTGAAAGACGTGACCACTGACCAGTGCAATATGAAGTTGAACTCGACTGTGACCGTGAGTGTCCCGCGAGACATAAACATCAGTTATCGCCATCAAGTGGTCGGGAGTGTACTAACGCTTCAGATTCAAATATTGAGCGGAAGTTACACAGTTGTGAAGTGTCTGAAAAAATAGTTCCACTATAGCAAAATAAACGGATTGGAATCATATATTGTGACGATATATTGTTTATAATCATCAACGAACACCACTAACCACTCGGTGAGTTTAACAGTTTTGTAAACGAACATTATTGGCTGTTTTAATGACATTTTCGGACATGCCCATTGACTCCAATGTTAAATGGGTCCATGGCCAATTCTATTATAATCAAAAACTCGAGAGAGGAACCATTGTCAAAAAAAGGTTGTCCACCACTCTTGTTCATCCAAAACAAACTACAATATAGACTCAAGGTGTTAAATACCGGAATTATCCTTTAAGACCTCAATACATCGTCCTTTTCATTAACCCGTCACACTCAGGTGTACGTGTCACAATACGGAAGAAAATATCTGTTGCTAATTTTGCTTATTCCGCTAAATTACGATTTTACAAACATTTCTGTTCCTTTCTGACTCAAACTGTGCCAATAACAGAGAGACCCTTGAATCTTGGTTTATCACATGAAGATAGTAATGACGCATTTTCAATATGGCTACTTTTGAATGCCTGTCAATGGAGAAATATGTTATTTAGAACTAGATGGTGTAGTTACAACATCTACCAGCAGGGATTTGATAACCAGCTTAACCTCAAGTCTTTGAACGTAACCTATTTTCCTCTGAAATTGTTCATTCAAGTGAAATCTCCCAAAGTGGCTGAACCAAATTAATTGTATTGGCATTCAATAGAACATCAACAGTTTGTTGATCACACAATCGTGTTTAATCATCACTTAGTAATAGAAACACTGCTGTGTCTTTCTGCAGAAGAGGCCAGTTGAGGACAGTGACTGGAGGAAGAACGTCGAGGCCATGTCTGGTATGGAGGGAAGAAAGAAGATGTTTGATGCCGCAAAAGGCCCCACCCAGTAAAGTTAACATGAAATATCATGCAACTTTTGTTTGGCAAATAAAAGGTTAGGTTTAGAGTTGCATACTAAACATATAATTTATGTACTAGATATACTTTAATAGTCCGGTTTCATTTTAGCTGGCATTAAACAGTGCTTTGAAATGACAATTGCACTTCATTGCAACTGCTCTGCATTGGTGCAAATGATTGTGCAACTTTCATGTGGCCAATAAGTAAATAATGACTTGCTTAGTTGATCTTTTATTATGTCAATATAAAGTTATGAGAAAGAGTCAATGTAAGGTGTACCAATGTATTACGAGAATAAACAAAGTGAAACATTTTGCGGTGTACAAGACTCATTATACATATGTAGTCTTACCAAAACTTTTCCAGACTCTGTTTGATATGTTTGATAATCTGGCTACAAATTTACTGTTTACAAAAACTTATAACCCTGACTTGCAATGGTGAAATTGAACTTATGGAATAAAAATAAATTAAAGTTTATATGATTAATAACTTATAACGACATGTGACACCGAACCACATATCCAGTCACATAGGTCCATTTTGTGAAATTGAGATGTATAAAGCTGAATAAATAAGCTTTCCATTGATGTATGGTTTGTTAGGATAGGACGATAATCTGGAATCTGAGGGAGCAAAAAAATCTAAACATTGAGAAAATCCAACGCTATCTCACGACCAATTCGTACGAATTTGTACGAGTGATTAAAAGGTGGCTAATTCGTACAAATTTGTACGACCTCACTCGTAAGAATTTGTACGATTTGTCTAAACCCACGTGATGGGTAGGTGTAGGGGCGGGGTCAGGGGTAGGTCATTCGTATGAATTCATACGATTTTGGCAAATCGTAAAATATGTACGATTTAGCAAAAAAGTACAAATTCGTACGAGTGATGTCGTATGAATTGGTACGAATTAGCCACCTCGTAAAATTCGTACGAATTGCCGTGAGATCGGGTTGGAAAATCGCCTTTAAAGTTGTCCATTTATGTTCACGATTGTGATGCATTCACTCACAAAAATAAATGTTTTATATATTTACGGTTGGAAATTTACAAAATATCTTCAGTGGAACATGATCTTTACTTAATATCATAAAGATTTTTGGCATAAATGAAAAATCTATAATTTTGACCCATACAATGTTGGCTATTGTCACAAATAGCCGTGCGACTTGTGACTGGTTTTGTGATCCAGGGTCACAGGTTTTTGCATCAAAATAAGATTAAAGGCCCACTTGGAAGGCACAGCTATGTATGATGCGTTGACGTAATTTCCACTGAAACAGGAAGCTAAGGTGGGACATATTGAATGACTCCTCCCCCTTTTTCAAATAGCCAATAGCGTTTAGTTTACCTCACGGACTGCAAGTCGTACTTGACAGCACCAGGGAAGCGAATCCGAGCGCTGATGATACGTTGGATTCAATAGTAGAGGTGTGAATAAATTCTAGCCATTTCATTCCAACGAGTTGGAAAACGGAATAAAACGTAAACGTTTGAGCAACCGAACACACATCTCCAACCCAAATTGCTCCGTGGCGTGTCAACGGTCGCTAAATCATACTAAAAACTAAAAAACAAGGAACAACAAGGAAGCAATTTCAAACTTTTTTTTAATAAGTTATACACGGTTCAGCAATTTTTTTAAAGTCAGTTTAAAGGGATAGTTCACTTTAAAATTCAAATTCTGTCATCATTTACTCACCCTCAAGTTGTTTCAAACTTGTATTAATTTATTTATTTTGCTGAACACAAAGAAAGATATTTTGAAGAATGTCAGTAACCAAACAGTAGTCTGTACCCATTGACTTCCATAGTATTTTTTTTTTCCTACTACTGTACAGACTACTGTTTGGTTACTGACATTCTTCAAAATATCTTTCTTTGTGTTCAGCAGAAGAAATAAATTAATACAGGTTTGAAACAACTTGAGGGTGAGTAAATGATGACAGAATTTGAATTTTAAAGTGAACTATCCCTTTAATGTCATTTAAGTTGAAATGACTTAAATATCCAAGTTGATTGTACTTAAAAATTTAAGGCAGCAACTTACAGTGTTGTAAATTAACTTGCAAAAAAGTGCATACTAACATAAGTGCGATAACTTCTTTTTGCATGCTATGCCAATAAAATGCCTGAAAAATTAATCAGATGTGCTGTGTTTCTTTGTTTAGTCTAATTTAATGCAAATGTTTAAATTGCTATTGAATAGGCCACAGGCTCATGCAGAGCTGATGAGATAAGGAGTTTGTGCAGGAAGTGAAGCGTTAACTGTGGAGACTGTCATCTGAAGACACTGGACTCCAACCCTTATTTGCATAGTGGATATCGCTGTCTCTTCCCTGTGTTAGCATTGGGTGGGGTGTTCAGGCCACTTGTGCTTGATGTAGTTATTTAACGTTTAACTGTTAAAGATCATTGTGACGTTGCTTAAGTGGAATGTTTTTTTTTTTTCTCTCTGCTTGCATGAGTGAATATAGAGGCGATTGTAAGTGAAACAATATAGCGGAAACATGTCACCAGATTTGTCATTCCAGCGAAGTTGCCTATTATTTCCTTTATGACCAAACCCTTTTTTTATACTGGATATTCAACTATGGCTTTCATATTGCCCTGGTCAAAGTACAGCAGATCTGCTTGTCTCTTGTAGGTGTGGCACAGGGAATAAAGCAAACCCCTCCAGCCCTAGAGTATCAATGGTTTCTGAACTGCAGAGTAAATGCATGTGAATAACTGACATGAAATGTCTTAAACGCTTGACTTCACTTGAAATGCTGTATTCCTCAGTGCATTGAATCATGTAAGATGTTTCAAAATGTAGGCTTACATCCTTTTGAAAACTTGTCACCACATCTGCACTGCTGCAATGCAACATATTGCTTCAATACTGAGTCAACACAGCACAAAATACATAAATAAAGTGTTCCCATTACAAGCATGCAATAAGTAGACGTTTGTGAGAGATGTCATTGATGATTATGATAACAGGACTTGTTTTGTTCAGTCACTCATTTAAAATGACAGACTTTTTATAATTTTATATGACATAAAAAAATATATAGATTTTGTTCATGAATCATGGGGAATCGATTGAATGGTTGTGGTTTGCTATTGCTCGATTCCATGTGAGTGACATTGTCCCGCCCTCAGAATGCGAGGGCACATTATTATTGTTATTATTAAAGTTTATATTATTTTATTGGGCTATTATTGAAATTAATATCAACAATAATTATTATTTTAAATGCAATTTCATAATGGTGATGATATTGTGCACGGAAAAATAATTTATGATAAATAGCTGCAATATTAAAAGAAAAAAAATACTAATAATAATAAATAGCCTACCTGTATTTTTATTATTATTATTATTTTGTTGTTGTTGTTTGCATTTTAAAATATTCTAAAATATTTAAGGCAAATGTTAATATTATAATATATTATATATCTGACCCGCGATTAATGATAAATGGAGCGTTCTCATTATCGTGTAGGTGTTCCTGCGTCGTCTACACACGCATAGAACCGCTCACTGACATGATACCCGAGCTGATACAAATACGGAAGTTATTCAATAATAACGTATTAACAGTGAAGTGAACATGTATGATGTGAAGGCTCGGCGGGAGGTGATGAAGGTGGTCATGTGACGCGGCTCTCGTGAAGGTGCGGGGTAAAGGTGACACACACACAGACAGGAGAGCGCAGGACTGGACTTCACACACCTCTCTCCTACCGACAAACTAAAATAATGTCCATTAGCAGGAAAAACTGGTCTGCTTTGTCAACGTAAGTAGATTTAAACATATATTAAGCGTTAATTTAGTTTGGTCCGGTTAGTTTTGCGGTTTCTGACAGGTTGCCGAAGCAGGTGTTCATAGATGTTTAACTTACAACTATCATTACTATCACTGCATTGCAATTATTTACTTTTTTTTTTTTTTTAAGAAAAAAATAATAATGAAAACCCCACCGAAACGTAAAAATTGATACTTGTAAAATAATAAACACACCGAGTTTCCTTTCCCAGAAATAGTTGGCTACTGTAGCACCAACGGCAACACTTCCAATGTAATATACATTTACAGTCATCTTGATATGTAGCAAGTCATGTGCATGTTGGATGACAAATTTATGACTAAAATAAAAACTGAAAGTAATTAGTCTGGACTTGAAGTGCGTGATGATGCAGGTTGTTTTGACAGCTATTAAGCATTCATATCCAGAGTAATGTCATGCTTTCAGACTAAAGCCAGTAAGTAGCCTATCTTTGAACCAAAACAGAGCTTGAAAAACCTGTTATTACACAATGAAACACTGTTTTCAAACTGAAATACAATAGTCCACCTCTGGGATATATCATCATGACCTTTGATCGTAATGCATCTTCTCGTACTTCCAAAAAAGACTGGCGGATGGATTTCAGTTGTCAGTAAAGCACAGAATGTCATTTCCATTTCGTTCAGTTTGCCTGAATTGAGTTTTAAATAAGTTAGAGGAAAAGTTTGAATCAAATGTTGTTGTTTTTTAAAATAAAAATCTATCTATCTATCTATCTATCTATCTATCTATCTATCTATCTATCTATCTATCTATCTATCTATCTATCTATCTATCTATCATCAGCATCAATAGACACAGAAAAGTGGAATGGCAAAAATCATGTTGGCTATGTTTATACAGTATATGTAGGAAAAGTCTGATTGGTTAGTGCTGGATTTTTATAATTCTATGTTTAATATTAATGCATTTTAAATGTGTGCTGTGTTTGATCTTCAGGCTGGCTCGACAGTGGACTGTGGAGGATGACGAAGAGGTGGAGAGAGAGAAGAGGAGGAAGACGAGGGAGTCTACAACAGACATGGATGAAAGTCCCACTGAAGAGACCGAACCACAAACCAGTAGGTGCGAGAACAATAAAAGGACAGAAATTACACCGAAAACACGACTTTAGGCAACTTTCATTTACAGTGCATTTATGTGTTCTACTGTGTGTCCACTTCAACTAGCTTAAGGACTGTAATCAGCTTTAAACTGATAAGACTCTGATATACAGTGTATCAAACTAAATGCAAATTTTATGTTAAATATTTGCATGAAGCAATTGACCTTACAGAACACAGGGATGAGCGCTTCAGAAAACTTTAGATAAAGGTTTATGGTATCATAAATGTGAACATGAATAGGATCTACATGTAATGTTGTAATTTTGGTCTCATTATACCATACATGAACACTGTCCATGATTATGTAGAAAAGCAGTTTGCCCAAAATAAAAGTCAACAAATTTACAAGTATATTCTCATGCACCAGAATCTATCCCAGTGGCTTAAAAGAGTGATGCATCTATCAAAGTACAAAGACAAATTCTGTCCTCCATGGAGTGGAACGTTCCGGGTTACTTGACTGTAACCCTGTTCCCTGAAAAAGCGGAACGAGATGATGCGCTGCTTAGCGCATTGGGAACGTCTTTAATCGTGACCAGCTCTGAATATTGTGTGTAACACGTCAATAGATTTGCCCGAGTGTCACCTTGCAACCAAGGCTTGGCAAGCCGAAAGAGCGGCCACATTAACTCTTGCTCGTGCCTGTTGATCATTTTTCCTGCTGGAAGTCCAGAACTGAAGCAATCTGGCAGTTGACCGGATCTGCATTATGTACAACACACCACCTTTCAAAGACACCCTATTTGTTAGCATAACTCTTTCTAGTGGAGGAAACCGTAGCACTTAGAATGGTCTCAATAATGTCAGGCGAAAGCCCAGTGTCCCTCAGTTGGTACCCATCAGGGGCCAAACATGATAGCCTCTCAACTGAGGGAGAACTTATTTCAGGGCCTGAAATACAGCCATCAGCTTGAGGCAGTTGATGTGCCAATCGAGCTGATGACCCTCCCATTCCCCTTGAGCTGGACGACCACTTAAGACTGCTCCCCAGCCCATCAGGGAGGCGTCTGTCGTTAACAGTCTGCGACGACAAGGCGCCCCTAGAGTGGGACCTGCAGCTTGGTAAGCTTTTCCCACGAGCACCGAAGTTGTTCTACATTGCTTCGTGGGGAGGACAGGTCTCTTTATTGAAGATGCCAAACCAGGCGAGAGATAGCTCGCGAGCGTCTCTTCAACCTGTGGCATCTCCGCGTACCCAAATGACTTTTCACCCACGATAGTCGAAAAAGTCGACGTCGAGGGCACAAAGACACGGGAGGTATATGGTTTACTCCATGACTTAGACAGCTCGTCATGGAGGTCTTTGAAGAAGGGGAGAGACTGATGTCGTGGTCCCTCCCCCCTGCCACCGGACAGAACCCTATCCTCTAGCTTACTACGTCTGGGGGTCTCTTGATCGCGTGGCTAGTCAAGCTGTAACCTGGCCACAGCGTGAGTAACCACCTCGAGCAATTCCTCGACAGATTTACTTTCGCGAGAGGAATGCTCAGAGGTAGCACAGCTCACAGTCTGCAGACCCAAGAGATATATCGTCATCCCCCTCGCAAACCAAAGCAGAACCGGAGCACGCTTCGAGACTGGCCCTTCTCTTGCTCATCATTCAGATCCATGCGGGAGCCCCACAATGGTAATGTGGGTGCGGTTTGGAAATAACTTAGGCGAGTACGAAGCATTTTAACAGTAAATAGTTCACAATGCTCGCACTCACCCTTCTCCAAAGCCAAAGCCGCATGCTCCTCCCCCAAACAAACAAAACCTTAATCGTGTGTATCCAGCTCAGACATGGGACGGGAGCATGGAGGAACACAACGCTTACTCTGTTGTTGACTAATTTTTTTGCTTTTTAAACTCTTTTAGAGACTTTCAGAGAAAATGTGAATTTCTGCACACTGCCAGTTGGAAACTCACTCCTAACAAAGATCTGTAGTCAGATATAAAGAGGTATGAGAGAGAGTTTTTAGACGCACACATGCACAGAATGGCCTCTGAAGACAAAAGACCTGACGATTCACCTGCGGCGCATCTATTTATAGCCTTGCGTCGCGGGTGCGCGCCAGTGACGTTATCGACCGAGGCTATATTACCTCCGGGTCAATTCTATTGACGTGTTACACACAATATTCAGAGCTGATCACGATTACACACGTTCCCAATTCGCTAAGCAGCGCAGCATCGATTGTAGCTTTTGAAAGGGAAAAAAGATCATGTAAATTTAATAATGCTGTGTTTAGACAAGTCTGCATCCCCTTGTGAAAAAGAAGTGCACTTAATTGTTTTCAATGTCTTAACCTCCTAATCTTAAACCCAGTACGAATGCATGGAAATAAATGTGAAAAAGCCAACATGACATCATATAAACACACACTTACGTAATGTTTCCAGTGTTAGCGGGCCTGCTGATGATGGCGACTCCGGTGGCGGTGTGGCCCAGCTGCAGATGGACTTTGTGGAGATGTTGCGAGTCCGTGATGAACGGCGGAGGATGAGGCACGTTGAAACGCTGAGGAAGAATAAGGAGGAAGAGGAGGGGGGCAGCCTGGACGCCGAGCCCCATGTGGAGCTGCTGGGGGAAAAGGAGGACGAGGAACTCCACAAGAACATCCAGCATCTCGTGGAGACCTTCATGTCACCAGAACCTCCAACCAACTCCAGAGACACAGAGACACAGGAGAAGGTAGGAAAACACTAGAGAAGTGATTTATTAATTGTAATGACATTTCCAGGTCTAGAATTCCCACTTCTGAAGTGAAATCACACTTTTAAAATTAGGCTACCTTATATATCCAGGTTTTCCATGATTGTGAGAACCCTGCTTTTTTTTAAGTTGCCAGCTAGCGTCAGCATTTTTTATCAAAACCTTCATGGCCCGCAGAATATTTTGTTGTATGAATATCTGAACATACAATATATCCAGATAGCAACATAGTGTCGGCCCAGATCCAGTACACATGGATTCCACACGTACCAGATATGGGCCGGATCTGGGCCGACACTATGTTGCTGTCTGGGTATCAAAAGAAAGAACAGAGCATCTGCTTTAAAAAAATATATATTATAGCTTCATGCAAAAAAAAATTTATCAACACTTGAATATGAGTAAGTTTCATTTAAAAAAAGCAACATTTTGAACAAAAAGCTGAGAAAATCACGTTTGGTCAGAAGTGGGTCAAATGACTTCATGTTCTCTCATGTCTGGGTCCTGTGGGTGTGTGTACGGGAAACTGAGCCATTTTGAACAAAAAGCTGAGAAAATCACGTTTGGCCAAACATTACTTTCGGATCGGATTCAGAACGATGATCGCAACATAAATGATCGAGTCCATCAACACCCCCCAAAGCTTCACAGTCATAAACCTCATCCTCTGTCGACATTTCATTCAGTAAAGTTAGGCGGTTTTGATTTAAATGCAGTTTAATGATCACGCTTGCTTACATGTGCGTAACCAAAGCTTCTGTTTTCGCTTCTGCTTCTTCTTCACTTGTTTTTGGGTCCAGAAATTCTGTACTTTGACAGAAGATGTGCAATAGCGCCCCCTACCATATAACAGTGAAAACAAAAATTGCCAGAAATACTGTTAATGGCGGGGAAGCGTTGTGTCATAATTTACGGAAAATTCCATCAATGGCGGGGAAAGAGTTAAGATATTTTAAAAGATCTCTTCACAAGACTTGAGTTAAACCACTCAATTAATTATTTTTACAATGCCTTTATGAACTTCTGGTTACCTAGACTTTCAATGGAGGAAAAAAAAAAAAAAAAAAAAATCTGGATATGTATTTTGAAGATTAACAAATGCAGGTTTGGAACAACATGAGGAAGAATCTCACAGCAGGGGAATATTAATGTTGCAAATGACATTGTAGCATTACCCATTAGGTTCTATATATAGTAGGCCAGTAGCAATGAAATAGTCATGTTGTATCGAGCTGATGGAAGTCAACAAGACATCAGCGTCTCACTATGTTTGTCATTCACAGAAAAGTTCAAATGAACTTGTTTTGCAATGGATTAATAATAAAATCCCAGTCTCTCCGCTATCCACTCAGAGTCTGTAAGTTGTCACTTCCACACAGTGTAAATCTGACAGGTTTCATCATGTGGTTAGGGGTCAGAGGTCATCTGCTTGCTTTGAAGCTGTCTCCTGTTATACCACCTGTGGAGTGTGTACTTAATCATCTACAGGATTAACAGAAGGAGCTGCGGGAGGCTCAGTTTCCCTTACACACACCCACAGGACCCAGACATGAGAGAACATGAAGTCATTTGACCCACTTCTGAAGTGTACTGTGAGAGATTTAAAAACAAAGATGAGTTCTCGGCCAACAACATGTAATACTATGCATGGACTATTGCATTTTCAGTAGCACTTTATTTTACAGTCCTGTTAACATGTTCATATTATATACTTATTTTAGTAAATAAAATAACTGGGTAATAATAACTCTGAAACTACCCTAAACCTAACCTTAACCCATGTAGTTACCTTATATTAACAGTACGTTCTTGGTAAGTAAATGTAAGTAAAGTGCTACAGAAGTTTTAATTAAAAGATGTTCCTTTTAATGAAACCGCAGTCTTTCACTGTGGTTTTTGAGTCCTACACTGTAAAAACATATTTTCATGATTTGTTATCACAACTTTTTATGTCAAATCAACTTCGATAACTAATGCTGTGAAGATAACATACTATTTTGAGTTTCTGTTTATTAAACCATTCTTCTTCATTGTATTAACTAAACATGTTTAATTACAACAAACTCAAAATTTTAAGTTAACAAGGTAACTTGCTTTTTTAAGATAAACCAACATTTTTATTTTTTTTACAGTCTAGCTTTATTTATCTTTCTTATGTTATGTTATGTTATGAAGCAATGTTAACAGCATCTACCCAAAATAGCCATTTCAACCAATAGTTCTCAATCTCAATACAAATGTGCTTGAATGTGAAACTAAAAGATATTCTCTATAATTGGTTGCTAATTCACTTCACATTTTACATTTAAGGTTGGCCGGTATATCCAAAAGCACAGTACACAGATAGATTAACATTGATAATGTGTTACAAAAGATTGTTATTTCATATGCTGTTATTTGTATATTTTATTCATCAAAGAATCCTATACAAAAGTTGTACACAAAAACAAAATTGCTTTCAACATTGATATTAATAAGAAATGTTTCTTCAGCATCAAATCATAGGATTTATGAAGGACCATGTGACACTGAAGACTGGAGTAATGATGCTGAAAATTCAGCTTTGAATGTATTACAATACAAAAATAGTTATTTTAAAATGTAATGTTATTTCACAATATTACTGTTTTTACTGTATTTTTGATCAAATAAATGCAGCCTTGATGAGCATAAAAGGCTCCTTTGAGAAACATGAAAACATCTTACCGACCCCAAACATTTGAACGGTAGTGTATTTATCAGAATATAGTCATTTTTGTTGGAAATGTACTGTAAAAGTGATTAATATATCAAACAATCTTGTGATGTTTGCTTTATCCAATCAACAAACTGTACAATTGTACAAACGATCTCATTGAATTTTTTTCAGTTTTTCTGTGGAATTTGATGGATGTAAACCAAAAGATAAGATCGCATTGATTCAGTGATACATCTGGCGACAGTGCAAAAATAGCTTCCTGTTACAACAGCCGAGTTATAAGACACGTGTATAAGATCACACATAAGTTATGAACTCACATAATGAGACAAATTATGTGACGCTGCACAATAATGGCAAACATACTTTTGTGTGCCAAACAACACCACTCAATAACAAATTCTTCTTCATCTTGACACATTCCCAACACAAACCAATCCTGTGTGGTGCAGCAACACAATATTAACACAATTCTGCCATCGCACCATTTTCGGTACATACTCAATGGCATTTTTTTGTCTTTTTGCAGCGAGAAAATGGAGACACGAACCGAGAAGCAGCATCAAAAAACTCCCAAGCTCCCTCAAAAGCATCCCGAAAGTTTGTGAGGTACTTTCATTTCTGTTATGTTATGCATATTTGAATTAGAGTGAGATGTTGGTTGGACTGTCATGTAAACCCAGCTCTTTTATCATTTCTGTCACTGATGGCATGAATGTTTGTCGCTGTGCTGATTGCCATAATGAAAGCCCCGCTCAAATTGATCATTCTGTTGTTCTCTTTGATCAGCTCTCTCTCCATCTCCTTTGATAAGAGTCCCACATCGCCCTCAGCAACCAGCAGACTGGTTTCTCCTCTGAGCCCCAGGTCTCCGCCCCCTCAGTCCCCGGGGGCGGAGCCACCGCACAGCCCCGCCCACTCATCCAACGGAGACACAGCGGTGAGACAGACAGACTCCCACAGACTGCACAGCTCTTTTGTTTAGTATCGTTTCCCTGCAAAAAAAGCACTGTGATGATACAACGATAGTCATACCATGATACCAATGGCATTTATATGGAACTTCAAAGAATAGCATAGTATCACCATGGTACATCTGAAGTAGAATGAATGATATTAGGGCTCCCTCTAGAGGAACGCTGATGCTATGACATTTACTGTAATGGCCAAAAGAAGCAGGAGATTTTCACAGATATTATATACTTTATTGTACTGAATTTCCACTTGAAGTGCATCTCAAATCTTAAATAATTTTCATTAAAATATAAATATTAATAACACAAGAAGCAACTTAAATGCATTTAAAGATAATTCACTTTCATGACTATGTTCCTCAACACAAATTAAAAGTTTACACACACACTTTGAAGTAAATCTTTCTGAATCATTGTTTCAATATGTTTTGTCGTGCTTTAAAGTGCACTTATTTTCATGTTGACTATATACTAAAGCACATAAAAGTCCTCGATTATAATTTAAACGTGTTATTCAATATAACATTTAAAGTAAATATATTTTAAATGTACTAAATTGCAACTTCATTACAAATGTGTAATTACAAATATATTTAAATATGGCATTAATGTATATTTTAGAAGAACAATATAATACAATAGAAGTAATTTTGAAATAACATATAAAGTGGGTCAAAGCACTCTAATTTTATATTTAATATAATTAATTGTTATGACATGTTAAGTGTCTGTAAACATCACAGCAAACATATTAGGTAACGCTTTACAATAAGGTACATTTGTTAATATTTGTTAATGCTAGTTAATACAAATACGGCTGTTCATTGTTTGTTCACGTTAGATCACAGCGCATTAACTAATATTAACAAATACAACTTTGGATTTTAATAATGTATTAGTAAATGTTGGAATTAACATTAACAAAGATTAATAAAGGCTTTATAGGTGCAGTTCATTATTAGTTCATGTTAACTAATGCAGTCAACTAATGTTAACTAATGAAACCTGACTGTAAAGTGTTACTGTGTATTCTTTTTAAAGTATTATTTCTGTAATAAGAACTCATTTTAAAAGTACTTTATTTCCACAAGAAGTTTTCATTTCTCTTCCATCTCCTTAAATCTATTGTGTGAACAGACTTCTGTTATTTACAGGGTTTATAACCACATTCAACTGAATTATTCAACCAATTCTAGAGATTATTGATCACTTATGTATTGATGATATTTGTGTAAAGCATTATGCATTCTCTTACTGGCTTATTTTGTTTGCATGTATGCACAGAGACATGAAAATGGGTCACCGAGCAATTTCGAACCAGCTGCGAAACCTGCGTTCACACGGCAGAGCTCCAGAACGGTGTCCTTCAGGGTAACGCTCTCATTTTACTACATAAATACATCCCAGATAATTAAGCATGAGAGTAAATACATTTCACACGGTGTCAACATTTGCATTGCATATGGACAGGATAGCAAGCCTGTCAAATTTTCTTGTGTCAATAATAATCTTTAAGTGCCACGTCATGTACTTCATAAATACAGCGAGGTCATTCATACACCTGCTTTTCATTATTTATGCCATGTGCTGTGAGGGAGGACTCATTTGTTAAATATTTGACTAACTGAACACAGAGCGGATAAAACAGTCCTGCTTTGTGCATCACTGTCATATTCTGTTTCAGATGATGAAGAAGAAGGAGGAGGAAAACATGCCGTTACAGAGAAGGTACTGATCCACACACACACACACACACACACACACTGATTGATTGAAATGTGCATTTTTTATGTATTTCTCTTGCATTTTAACAGTAAATAAAAAAAAAAAACTGTACTTGCATATAATATATTGTAATATTAATTAGGAAAATGCCACTTGACTGTTAAGTCACTTAAGTACACTTTTAAAAAGTGCACTTTGTAATAATTTCAAGTAAAAAGTTTTACTTTAAAGTACATTTAAATCATTGTTTTACTATTATGTTGTCGTGCTTTAAGAAAGTTCACTTATTTTGATGTGTTGACTAACATACTAAAGCACATGTACAGTACTTGATTATATTTTAACTGTAGTCTATTATTTTATATTACATTTAAAGTTCATATATTTAAAATGTACTAAACTGCAACTTCAGCATTACAATTGTGTTAAATGTTTTTCTATACATGACATACTTTTCTTTGTTAATGTTAGTTAATAAAAAATATAGTTAATAAAAAATACAGCTGTTCGTTGTATGTATATGTTCACAGTGCATTATCTAATTTTAATAACGTATTAGTAAATGTTGAAATTAATATGAACTAAGATTAATAACTGCTGTAGGCATTTAACTAATGTTAACTAATGAACCGTATTGTAAAGTGTTATCCATACAATTAAGTGTCCAAAAACATTACATTTAATTTGCGTTTAATTCATATATTATTTCCATAATACGTACTCTTAAAAGTTTGCTAAAACTTACTTCTTTTTCACAAGGGTACAGTATAGCAAAAATTTAAGCAACTAACTATAATACAAATTTGTACAATGAACAAAGAATATACTCGAGTGTGAACTGAATGTGATGTTTTCTGACACTTAATTGCAAAAGGGAAATGTATTAATGTACAGTGCATGTCAAAAGTTTGGAAACATAGTATTTTATGGTGTTTGAGTGACACATGCATGTTCCTATTGTTTATACGTAAGGTGATTTAACAGTATCAAGATTTACTTTAACCAAACAAATATACAAATCTTGGCACAAACTGTCACCTTAGGCAGTAACGGTAGGTTTTGTATGAAATTATGTCACGTGCCACTTCACAAGTTTCAGTTTGTATTTGGAGAACATCTTAACTTATTATATACATACAGACTGTGATTAAATGATTCATTAAAACCAATGATTAAATGCAATTATCTGAACTTTAGAGTGCTTTACCTGCTTATTAAAAAATAGTTGTGATAGTTGCACTAAACCGGTTACAATACATCTTAATTCTGCATTTTATGACCTTCAGAAAATATTACTTTCTGAATACGGTAGCTTTTTAAAATAAATTATATATGTTAACATTAGTTAATGTAAGTATTTGAATTAAGCTTCTACAATCACGAGTGACACAAATCTGTACTGACTTCCCTTCTTTTCTTTTTCCCTTCAATCTGATCCACAGTGCCAGTGTGCGGGTAGCAGCAAAGACCATTGAGTCCAATAAGGTAAAGCTATCAAAGACACATTTACTGTGAAGCTACAGTATATAGTCACACAAACACCCCTTCATTCCAGACTCAATCCCATATTGATGAACTCACAAGCTTATTCTGGATGTTTCTGGCCCACAGAGCTCCAACCAAGAGGAGGAACAGCAGACCCCGTTTCAGAGGAAGTGAGTGCGTGTGTATTACCGCATTTATCGTCTCTGTTGTACAGTAGCTGCAGTAAACCCTTAGTAAACCCTTTACCCTTAGTAAAATAAGGGTGTGATGAATCAAATGCTGTCTCTGCTGTTTCAAAAGCTCCCGACAAAGATTATCATCTCGCACCATTCAGGAGAAAATGGAACGACTGGCTCATGCCTCACAGGTCTGAATATTTATTTCTAAAAATCACAGGGTTTTTAAACTGTATCTATGTCTCAAATGTTGCTAATATGGTTGCAATTCATAAATAAATGAAGAAAAAAGTGCAAATAAAACATTAAGTTGGAATCAAATTTATAATAAAATTCTAAGAACCTCATTTCACTGACCAGTTGTTGAAAGAGTTTCAGGCTTTTTTGTGAACAGTGCTAGATATCGATGAATGAAGACTAAGAAATCACGCTTAAGGAATGGATTTTGTCGCTCTTTCCAACTTTCAGAAATGGGAAATAACCAAACCGCCAACGGTTCCTAAGACTGTGGGATTAGTGGATGAGGTGTCAAGGAAGAGGGAGCTGTTTGAGAAAGAACTGGAGGGATCAGAGAAAAGCCATGTGTTATCCAAACAGGTGATGACCAAAAAACCTAACATATTTAAGCTCATCTCAACTGATCGTTCGGCCATTTGTTAATATCATTTACTTTGTTTCAGGAATTTCGCAATTTTTCTTCAGGAATCTCTGATCGAATTAATCGCTGGGTTCAGAAGAAAACATTTACCGTGTCATCATCTCATAGTCCTTCGGTAAGTGCTGCATTATGTAGGAGAAATGAGATTCAATTTAGTTTAAGCTGAAGAGCATCACTATTTTTTATATACACCATTCAAAAGTTTGGGGTCAGTAAGATTAACTCGCTTATGCTCAACGAACCTGCATTTATTGGATCAAAAATACAGTTAAGACAGTAATATTGTGAAATATTATTACAATTTAAAATAACTTTTCTATTTGAATATATTTTAAACTTGAATTTATTTCTGTGATCAAATTTGAATTCTCAGCATCATTACTCCAGTCTTCAGTCACATGATCCTTCAGAAATAATTATAATATGATGATCTGATGGTCGAGAAATGTTTTATTATTATCAATGTTGAAAACAGTTGAGCTGTTCTATATACAGTCATACCTGCTTGTTAATGCAAATGTCTAATCAGCCAATCGCATAACAGCAACTCAATACATTTAGGCATGTAGACATGATCAAGACGATCTGCTGAAGTTCAAACTGAGCATCAGAATGGGGAATAAAGGGGATTTTAATAATGATTTAAGTCAATTTGAATGTGGCTTGGTTGTTGGTGCCAAACAGGCTGGTCTGAGATCTATAAAATATCCAGTGAGCAGTTCTGTGGGTGAAAATGCCTTGTCGATGCCAGAGGTCAGAGGAGAACGACCAGACTGGTTCAGCTGATAGAAAGACAACAGTAACTCAAATAAACACTCGATACATCTGAGATCTGCAGAAGAGCATCTCTGAACATGTCAAAGCTTGAAGCAGAAGAGCTACAGCAGCAGAAGACACACCGGTGACACTCCTGTCAGATGAGAACAGCAAACTGAGGCTACAATTCACACAGACTCACCAAAATCAGACAATAGAAGATTGGAAAAAATGTTTCTGGTCTGATGAGTCTCTATGTCTGCTGGGATATTCAGATGGTCAGGTCAGAGTTTGGTATGAAAGCATGGAATCATCCTGCCTCGTATCAGCGGTTCAGGCTTCTGCTGCTGGTGTAATGGTGTGTGGGATCTTTTCCTGGCACACTCAGTCCCAACTGAACATCGTTTTGTTTTGTCCCATTGATGGGAATTTACTGGTTTCCGTGTTTTCACTGTTAGATGGTAGAGGGCGCTCTTACACATCTTCTGAAAGAGAACAGAATCTCCTGATCAAAACACATGAGAAGAAGAAGAGCATATGAGAGCAGATGCATATATAAGATACCGCGATCATCAACATTAAACAACATATAAATCAAAACTACTGAATGAAATGTCGACCCAGGACGAGCTACTGGACTGTGAAGCTTTGGGGGTGTTGATGGACTCGATATAGTCCATCTGTGTTTTGATCATCGTTCTCAATCCCATCTGGAAGTAGTGTTTGACAAAAACTTGATTTCCTCAGCTTTTTGCTCAAATGTTGCTTTTTTTAATGAAACTCACCCACATTCAAGTAAATAAAACGTTTTTGTTTGTTTGTTTAAAGGCAGAAGCTCTGTTCTTTCTTTTGATATATTGATTGAGCAGATATGCATACAAGAAAATATTCTGGGGGCCATGACATTTTTGTGAAAATGGTCAAAAACGCTGGCGGTGGCTGGCAACTTTTTTCAAAAACGCTGGCGGGGAAAGAGTTAAACACAACAGCCGACCTGAATATTGTTGCTGATCATGTCCATCCCTTTATGACCATGGCGTATCATCTTCTGGCTACTTCCAGCAGGATAACACACACGTCACAAAGCTCAAATAATCTCAAACTGGTTTCTTGAACATGATAGTGAGTTTACTAAACTCAAATGCCCTCCACAAGCACCAGATCTCAATCCAGTAGAGCAGCTTTGGGATTTGCTGGAACAGGAGATTCACCACATGGATGCCAACAAATCTGCAGAAACTGCCTGATGCGTTCATGACAATATTGGTCAAAATCTGGAAAGGAATGTTTCCAGCACCCTGTTGAATCTGTGCCATGAATAATTCAGGCAGTTCTGAAGGCAAAAGGGTGATCATAAAAATATATATATTTTTTTTGAGAACCTTTTTTTGATTTGTGATTTCACGGAAGGTTCCTCTTCTACACTAGTTCACTGAACACTGTTCTTCTCCAGTCTTCGGCTTGGTGGCAGTATTACACTTTCACTGAGCCAATTTTGTACGCTCAGTTGACCTTGTTAGTCATTACACAAATATGTGTCTTGTATCTTATGAATGTGGTGTGATTTGCATCTATTAAATTACAAGTTTGAGACATAATTTATGGCATGGCATTATAGACACAAGGCCACACATGTCCTCAAACAACCTTTTTCACCATGCCAAAATCTACTGTATCCGGACCCCCACCTCGCTCTCGGGAGATTTTCACTGCGGCTCCATTGCGGCCTCTAAGATCTTCACCATCTCTCCACCACCTCAGCTCATCGGCTGCGCGGTGGGCTCCATCCTCGCCATCGTCTTCTCTGGTCAGCCCCATGTATTCCCCTCATCAGTATTCCTCCATGGCTCGTGGGGCATCACCCTGGCTGTGTCCTGGATGGAAATTCATCAGCCCCTGCTCAAGCCACCCGTTGGCTCACTCCACCTTCATCATCACCCTGGACTTTGTTGTTCGTCCTCCTCCCGGTCGTCCATCCATCCCCCAGAATCTGCCTGTCTGTGCCACCCCTTCACCATCCCTTCATTCTCTTCACCTGCCTGTCTGTGCCACCCCTTCATCATCCCCTCTTCATCTGCCTGTCTGTGCAACCCCTTCACCATCCCTTCATTCTCTTCATCTGTCTGTCTGTGCCACCCCTTCGCCATCCCCTCATCCTCTTCATCTGCCTGTCTGTGCCACCCCTTCTCCATCCCCTCATCCTCTTCATCTGTCTGTCTCTGTCACCCCTTCACCATCCCCTCATCCTCTTCATCTGTCTGTGCCACCCCTTCTCCATCCCCTCATCCTCTTCATCTGTCTGTCTCTGCCACCCCTTCTCCATCCCCTCATCCTCTTCATCTTCCTGTCTGTGCCACCCCTTTGCCATCCCCTCATCCTCTTCATCTTCCTGTCTGTGCCACCCCTTCTCCATCCCCTCATCCTCTTCATCTTCCTGTCTGTGCCACCCCTTCTCCATCCCCTCATCCTCTTCATCTGCCTGTCTGTGCCACCCCTTCGCCATCCCCTCATCCTCTTCATCTGTCTGTCTGTGCCACCCCTTCACCATCCCCTCATCCTCTTCATCTGTCTGTCTGTGCCACCCCTTAGCCATCCCCTCATCCTCTTCATCTGTCTGTCTGTGCCACCCCTTCACCATCCCCTCATCCTCTTCATCTGCCTGTCTGTGCCACCCCTTCGCCATCCCCTCATCCTCTTCATCTCTCTGTCTGTGCCACTCCTTCGCCATCCCCTCATCCTCTTCATCTGCCTGTCTGTGCCACCCGTTCGCCATCCCCTCATCCTCTTAATCTGTCTGTCTGTGCCACCCCTTTGCCATCCCCTCATCCTCTTCATCTTCCTGTCTGTGCCACCCCTTCTCCATCCCCTCATCCTCTTCATCTGTCTGTCTGTGCCACCCCTTTGCCATCCCCTCATCCTCTTCATCTTCCTGTCTGTGCCACCCCTTCTCCATCCCCTCATCCTCTTCATCTTCCTGTCTGTGCCACCCCTTCTTCATCCCCTCATCCTCTTCATCTGCCTGTCTGTGCCACCCCTTCGCCATCCCCTCATCCTCTTCATCTGCCTGTCTGTGCCACCCCTTCGCCATCCCCTCATCCTCTTCATCTGTCTGTCTGTGTCAGCCCTTCACCATCCCCTCATCCTCTTCATCTGCCTTTCTGTGCAACCCCTTCGCCATCCCCTCATCCTCTTCATCTGCCTTTCTGTGCCACCCCTTCACCATCCCCTCATCCTCTTCATCTGTCTGTCTCTGCCATCCCTTCACCATCCCCTCATCCTCTTCATCTGCCTTTCTGTGCCATCCCTTCACCATCCCCTCATCCTCTTCATCTGTCTGTCTGTGCCCCCCCTTCGCCATCCCCTCATTTTCTTCATCTGCCTTTCTGTGCCACCCCTTCACCATCCCCTCATCCTCTTCATATGTCTGTCTGTGCCATCCCTTCACTATCCCCTCATCCTCTTCATCTGCCTTTCTGTGCCACCCCTTCACCATCCCCTCATTCTCTTCATCTGCCTTTCTGTGCCACCCCTTCACCATCCCCTCATCCTCTTTATATGTCTGTCTGTGCCACCCTTTCGCCATCCCCTCATCCTCTTCATCTGCCTGTCTGTGCCACCCCATCACCATCCCCTCATCCTCTTCATCTGTCTGTCTGTGCCACCCCTTCACCATCCCCTCATCCTCTTCATCTGCCTGTCTGTGCCACCCTGTACTAAAATGAGGGCCAGTTGTTAATGTTCATCCATTCATTAATATGTTCATACAGTTCTATGTGTATGTAATAGTTAATTTGCTGTTGTTATGTAGTCAGGCAGTAAAGTCACTCGCCTTTCGTTAGGACCCGGTGCTAATGACGCATACACTGACGCAGTTTAGCTTTGAGGTACGAGCGCTGATATTGTTATTGCGCAAGACGGACCTAATGTGATGATAATGCCAGTTCATCGGCGATTCTGCAGTATTGAATCGCATGTGTGCGTGCATCAAAGAGTAAGTTAAATTTCTCTCGTTATACTGTGGTGTTTACACTATGCGTGAATTGCCTTTAAAGACGCGCTTATCGCATCTGTCGTACCACATATGTCTGTGAGCTAATTAGTAGCTAATCCTTTCAATACGATCGCTCGGAAGACATATTTCTGATGTTAATGTTATAAGAAATGAAGATTGTGTAGAATGTGTATATTCATAATACTTTATTGTTGTTTTTCTTTATAGAACCACACTTAATTAAATACTGTTCAAGATTAAATGAGTGGTCTTTGAGTGGTGTGTGCATCTAACTCCTACTAAACGGACATCGCTTAATTGTTCTGATCGGACAATCTTTGGTGGTTGCCACCGGGTATTAATCTAGCACCTAAGCGCTCCAACATTCTTTTCACACCCCTTCACCATCCCCTCATCCTCTTCATCTGCCTGTCTCTGCCACCCCTTCACCATCCCCTCATCCTCTTCATCTGTCTGTCTGTGCCACCCCTTCACCATCCCCTCATCCTCTTCATCTGTCTGTCTGTGCCACCCCTTCGCCATCCCCTCATCCTCTTCATCTGTCTGTCTGTGCCACCCCTTCGCCATCCCCTCATCATCTTCATCTGCCTGTCTGTGCCACCCCTTCGCCATCCCCTCATCCTCTTCATCTGTCTGTCTGTGCCACCCCTTCGCCATCCCCTCATCCTCTTCATCTGCCTGTCTGTGCCACCCCTTCGCCATCCCCTCATCCTCTTAATCTGTCTGTCTGTGCCACCCCTTTGCCATCCCCTCATCCTCTTCATCTTCCTGTCTGTGCCACCCCTTCTCCATCCCCTCATCCTCTTCATCTGTCTGTCTGTGCCACCCCTTTGCCATCCCCTCATCCTCTTCATCTTCCTGTCTGTGCCACCCCTTCTCCATCCCCTCATCCTCTTCATCTTCCTGTCTGTGCCACCCCTTCTTCATCCCCTCATCCTCTTCATCTGCCTGTCTGTGCCACCCCTTCGCCATCCCCTCATCCTCTTCATCTGCCTGTCTGTGCCACCCCTTCGCCATCCCCTCATCCTCTTCATCTGTCTGTCTGTGTCAGCCCTTCACCATCCCCTCATCCTCTTCATCTGCCTTTCTGTGCAACCCCTTCGCCATCCCCTCATCCTCTTCATCTGCCTTTCTGTGCCCCCCCTTCACCATCCCCTCATCCTCTTCATCTGTCTGTCTCTGCCATCCCTTCACCATCCCCTCATCCTCTTCATCTGCCTTTCTGTGCCATCCCTTCACCATCCCCTCATCCTCTTCATCTGTCTGTCTGTGCCACCCCTTCACCATCCCCTCATCCTCTTCATCTGCCTGTCTGTGCCACCCCTTCTCCATCCCCTCATCCTCTTCACCTGCCTGTCTGTGCCACCCCTTCACCATCCCCTCATCCTCTTCATCTGTCTGTCTGTGCCACCCCTTTGCCATCCCTTCATCCTCTTCATCTGCCTTTCTGTGCCATCCCTTCACCATCCCCTCATCCTCTTCATCTGCCTTTCTGTGCCACCCCTTCGCCATCCCCTCATCCTCTTCATCTGTCTGTCTGTGCCACCCCTTTGCCATCCCCTCATCCTCTTCATATTCCTGTCTGTGCCACCCCCTTTTCCATCCCCTCATCCTCTTCATCTGCCTGTCTGTGCCACCCCCTTCGCCATCCCCTCATCCTCTTCATCTGTCTGTCTGTGCCACCCCCTTCGCCATCCCCTCATCCTCTTCATCTGTCTGTCTGTGCCACCCCTTCGCCATCCCCTCTTCATCTGCCTGTCTGTGCCACCCCTTCACCATCCCCTCATCCTCTTCATCTGTCTGTCTGTGCCCCCCCTTCGCCATCCCCCTCATTTTCTTCATCTGCCTTTCTGTGCCACCCCTTCACCATCCCCTCATCCTCTTCATATGTCTGTCTGTGCCATCCCTTCACTATCCCCTCATCCTCTTCATATTCCTGTCTGTGCCACCCCTTTTCCATCCCCTCATCCTCTTCATCTGCCTGTCTGTGCCACCCCTTCGCCATCCCCTCATCCTCTTCATCTGTCTGTCTGTGCCACCCCTTCGCCATCCCCTCATCCTCTTCATCTGTCTGTCTGTGCCACCCCCTTCGCCATCCCCTCTTCATCTGCCTGTCTGTGCCACCCCTTCACCATCCCCTCATCCTCTTCATCTGTCTGTCTGTGCCCCCCCCTTCGCCATCCCCTCATTTTCTTCATCTGCCTTTCTGTGCCACCCCTTCACTATCCCCTCATCCTCTTCATATGTCTGTCTGTGCCATCCCTTCACCATCCCCTCATCCTCTTCATATGTCTGTCTGTGCCATCCCTTCACCATCCCCTCATCCTCTTCATATGTCTGTCTGTGCCATCCCTTCACTATCCCTCATCCTCTTCATCTGCCTTTCTGTGCCACCCCTTCACCATCCCCTCATCCTCTTCATCTGTCTGTCTGTGCCACCCCTTCGCCATCCCCTCATTTTCTTCATCTGCCTTTCTGTGCCACCCCTTCACCATCCCCTCATCCTCTTCATATGTCTGTCTGTGCCATCCCTTCACCATCCCCTCATCCTCTTCATCTGCCTTTCTGTGCCACCCCTTCACCATCCCCTTCGCCATCCCCTCATTCTCTTCATCTGCCTGTCTGTGCCACCCCTTCGCCATCCCCTCATCCTCTTCATCTGCCTTTCCATGCCACCCCTTCACCATCCTCTCATCGTCTTCATCTTCTCTTCACGACGCGAGGACGCACTTACCATGAGGGGGCGTTCTGTCACATTCACGTTAGTTTGGACTCGATATGTTTTGTCATCACCTGCCTTTGTCACTCATCTGTTGTCACGGACACTAATCACATTCAGCTGTGCACTCATCAGTCACCATCATTAACACCTGTATATATGTCCAGTGTTGTCTATGTTTAGTGTGTGTTACTATCCGTTTGCCTTCCTGTGTGTGTGTGTATGTGTATGTATATATATATATATATATATATGTATATGTAAATATAAATATAAATATGTATGTGCTATGTTATAGTTGATAGTATGCAATTGGGTATTGTGCAATATACAGTCATGGCCAAAATTGTTGGCACCCCTGGTAAATATGATCAAAACTGGCTGTAAAAAATAAATCAGCATTGTTTATCCTTTTGATCTTTCATTCAAAAAATTGCCAAAATTCTAACCTTTCATTGAAGCAAGAGAATTGAAAGTGGGGCTAAATCACGTTATGAAATAAATGTTTTTCTCCAAAACACGTTGGCCACAATTATTGGCACCCTTTTATTAAATACTTTTTGCAACCTCATTTTGCCAAGATAACAGCTTTGAGTTTTCTCCTATAATGCCTGATGAGTTTGGAGAACACCTGACAAGAGATCAGAGACCATTCCTCCACACAGAATCTCTCCAGATCCTTCAGATTCCCAGATCCATGTTGGTGCTTCTTCTCTTCAGTTCAGCCCACTCATTTTCTATAGGGTTCAGGCCAGGGACTGGGATGGCCATTGCAGATCTTGGTTTTGTGCTCAGTGACCCATTTTTGTTTTGATTTTGATATTTGTTTTTGGATCACTGTCCTGTTGGAAGATCCAAACATGGCCCGTTATAAGATTTCTAGCCCCGGCTGTTAGGTTTCGATTTTTTATCTGTTGGTATTTGATCCAATCCATGATGCCATGTATCTGAACAAGATGTCCAGGACCTCTGGCAGAAAATTAGGCTCACAGCAGTAAATATACAGCAGAGTATTTCATTTTACACATGGGGTACTTTTTTATCCCTGTGTGCACCAAACCCATCTTAAGTGTTTGCTGCCAAAAAAGCTATTTTTTTGGTTCCTCTGTCCATAGAACGTTTGAAAAGTACCTGACACGACTGGCACTTCAAACGGGACGGGTTCTATGGTCAGATGAAACCAAAAAAATAGCTTTTTTGGCAGCAAACACTTAAGATGGGTTTGGTGCACACAGGGATAAAAAAAGTACCCCATGTGTAAAATGAAATACTCTGCTGTATCTTTACTGCTGTGGGCTTAATTTTCTGCCAGAGGTCTTGGACATCTTCTTCAGATACATGGCATCATGGATTGGATCATATACCAACAGATAAAAAATAGAAACCTAACAGCCGGGGCTAGAAATCTTATAACGGGCCATGTTTGGATCTTCCAACAGGACAGTGATCCAAAAACAAATATCAAAATCAAAACAAAAATGGGTCACTGAGCACAAAACCAAGATCTGCAATGGCCATCCCAGTCCCTGGCATGAACCCTATAGAAAATGAGTGGGCTGAACTGAAGAGAAGAAGCACCAACATGGATCTGGGAATCTGCAGGATCTGGAGAGATTCTGTGTGGAGGAATGGTCTCTGATCTCTTGTCAGGTGTTCTCCAAACTCATCAGGCATTATAGGAGAAAACTCAGAGCTGTTATCTTGGCAAAATGAGGTTGCAAAAAGTATTTAATAAAAGGATGCCAATAATTGTGGCCAACGTGTTTTGGAGAAAAACATTTATTTCATAATGTGATTTAGCCCCACTTTCAATTCTCTTGCTTCAATGAAAGGTTAAAATTTTGGCAATTTTTTGAATGAAAGATCAAAAGGATAAACAATGCAGATTTATTTTTTACAGCCAGTTTTGATCACATTTACCAGGGGTGCCAACAATTTTGGCCATGACTGTATAAGCTATTGTGATGTGGTTGTTGGATGGGAAGTGAAGTACTGGATGGGATAATTTATGAGCATGTTCTGTGTAGGTTAACTGTGTGTTAGTGTGTGTAACGCGTAATGTGACGCTTTGCTCTCTCGAATGCCCAAGACGAATTTCTCCAATGGGAGACAATAAAGTCTTATCTTATCTGTTAGATCTTTAGAGAATAAACCTTTTGAATCGAATCGTATACGTCTTCCTCATCTGTCTGCCAGCAACCACCCATGACCCAAATAATATATCCTAATATTTCTGTCCCTTTTGTTCTTGCTCAGGATCTGAGACATGTGAACATCTCCATTAAGAAAAGTCTGTTTGAAAGAGAAGAAGACCAGGACCACAAGTGACATGCTCATGGCTAAAGGCAAAGTGAGGCTACTGTTTGTCTCTAAACAAACATATAGAAGGATAATTGTGAACTTTTCTTTTTTTCTGCATTTCAGATTTCATGCGATTCATTTGATATTGTGTCTCCGCAGATTTTGAAGGAAGCACGATCGACTCTTTCAGACAGTCAGTACCAAGGATTGTCTATAAACTCCTTTCCTTCTGCTTCGTTACGTTGGTTAATTCCTCAGCACTTTTAAGGCATAGTACTGATTTACATTATTTGGGTTAATTCAAGGCTTACATAACTGGTTGTATCATTGAGAATGTGTGTACTGATGGATTGTGCAACTTTATAGACAGAAATTGAACATCACAAGCTCTATTTCTCCCTAACTGCCTCTTTGTGTTGGTGCCAGACACTAGACCTCCCTCTAACTTGATATATGCGCTGTCGATAAGTAATTTATTAGGAGAAAGAGGCATAATCTCTGACCCCTGACCTCAGTCATAACTCATAACAGTCCAAGGTACAACTGTAAATGTCTGTTTCAATGAACTTTCTAATACGAGCTTGATGATTCATGTTTAATAAAGCTGAAATCAAACGCTGAATCTGATCTATGCTCTCGCTGCTGTTGTTTCAACTTGCCGGAGATTAAAGCCACAATAAGGAAATGTAATTTAATTATACTGAATGGAAAAAATGTGTCCTATCAAGCCCTTTGCTAACTGACTTCAATCCATTCCAACTCAACCAAGCCAAGTTTACTTTTCTTTTTACTTTGGGAAAAACTGAAAGACCTGTCATGTAATTATCTTTTCTGCCCGGAAGGGTTATCTTGTAGATGAATAAAAATTTTATACCAGTGGTTATGTCGTCTCATGTTTTCAGTTATTACATGCTATAGAAATATTTACAATTCAATGCTTAATAATGCCTAAATGATTCAGGCCAGAGAGAATTTGAATTTGTGAACATTTTAAAAGTATTATATTTAGGGGCCAAGCACTGAAGGTGCGGGCACCTATTGTATCTGTTCTGGTTCTTATTCTTCTTTTTCTTCCGACTGGGCGTCTATGGCAGCCCATAGAAGCGTATGCGGGAAAGTTGTTTTGGTTTGACATTCTGATAGAGGACATTCCCAACATCAAATACACCAATTTTGGTGTTTCTAACTCATTCCCTCTAGCGCCACCACCTGTCCAAAGTTTCAGAAATTGTATGCTAATAACTTTTGAACCGTAAGGCCTATCAAACAAAATTCTTTTTTCCTCTGATTCCTGAGCTCATGCCGATTCGATTGCACTCTATGACGTAATTTTCCGTCAAAAAATATATGTCCGCCATATTGAATTGTCCAAAAAAACTACTTTTGCGAACTCGTCCTAGACGGTTTGTCCGATTCTCACCAAAATTGCACCAGATCATCTTCAGGTAGTGCCGACAAAAAAGTTATGGAATTCAAGTTGATTCGCTTAACTGTTTTTGATAAACGCACAAACAAATTTTACGTAGCACTTGCGAAAATAGACGTAAGGCTGTATCTCCGCAACGCTTTATCGTATTCAGACCAAACTTGGTACATGACATCACAAGCATGACCTGAAGCTGCATGCAGCGTTTCGGCGCAGCGCCACCTACTGGTCCAGAAATATGAAAAATTGCTATTTTGGCTTATAACTTATGAACAGTTTGTCCAAGAATCCTAAACGTGGTCTCGTTAGATTCAGGGCGTCATGCCGAGTCGACTGATATCCAATTTTTCCAGATCGGCCATTTTGTCTGTCGGCCATTTTGAATTATGTGCTAACGCATGAACGAATTTTTACGAAACTCGGTATAAGTCATCAGTACAATGCCTTGAAGGAGCCTGTGAAGTTTCGAAACAGCGCCACCTAGTGGATAATTTTTTTTTCAAATGCTTATAACTTTGGGTGTGGTCGACTTATTCTCACGGGAGTCATCTCCTTAGACTCCTGAATCGTTGCCGAGTCCAATGATACCAGACTTGCCAGGTTTCGGCATGTGGTTTGTGCAGCGTTGTAATTTAGCGCTTAAAAAACATTTGGCGATATCTTCGAAACCACTAGTCCGATCGAGACGAAACCACCGTCAGAAGTTTGGAAACATAGGTCGATAGCAATACACCAATGCCCAAATCTCAAAATATTGATCGTAAGGGGTAGTAAAATTCAATCAAAGTCACGTGTCAGTCGTTTTTGACGTGTTTTTTCACATAAATGTCTATAACGTTGAATCTAATTGAGATATTTTCACCAAAATTGACACACAGATGCATGGGCTCAGTCTGAGGACACACAAAAAAAACTGTGGGATTGAGCCTCTTGGTGGCGCTAAAACTAAACAAAACATGAAATTCCCAACGACTTCAATATAGTTTAGTGATGTAAAATGCTATACTTAACGAATGCATTGCTGTAACATTATGAAACTCATTATGTGCCATCAACACCATGTCCTGAAAGTACTCAACAGATTTAAAGACAGCGCCACCTTTTGGTCAAAAGTTGTAACAAATTTTCACGAAATGCTAATAACTTTTGAATAAATTAGCCTATAGTAATGACACTGATCTCAATAGATTCCTTGGATTATGCTGAAAACATAGATACCAATTTTGCCATAGTCAGTCAAACTTCCTGTCCGCCATCTTTATTTTCTTTTTAAACCTACTTTTTCGAACTCCTCCTAGACCAAACGTCCGATTTTCACCAAAATCTGATCGTGTCATCTCCAGACCGTGCCGAGTAAAAGTAATGGATTTCGTGTTGATAGACGAAACCGTTTTCGTATACCGCAGTGGCAAAGTTGAGGCATGATGCCAAAATGACTATTCAGGCTTTATATCTGCAATGCCTTGACATATTGACACCAAACTTTGTATGTGTCATTGTCACTCTGACCACATCACATCAGTTTCGTAACTGCGCCACCTATTGGTCGAAAGTGATAATCATATTTTTAGTTAATGTATGTGATTTTTCAACCATTTTGCCAAAATTCATCTTTAAATGTCTTCAATTGCTCCTTGCTGCAGTTGGTCTCACACTCCCAGCCACTTTGGCATGTCTCGTCGTCTGCTTTTGCGCTTGGCCCCGTAATGGCTGCTTGCATTATTATAATAATAATGTTAACACTTTAGTTTAGGGTCCAATTCTCACTACGAAGTATTATTAGCATGCATATTACTAGGATTGGCTGTTTATTAGTAGCCTACTTATAAATCACATATTAATGCCTTATTCTGCATGTGTAACAGAGTTAGAATTGTATTTAGTTTTATTGTGAATCCTCCTGAATTCAACAGCAGTTATTCATTTCATGTTAGAATAGTGCCCTCATGTGGTTTGTTTGGGAGCTGCAGACAAAAATGCGTGGTTTGACGGAATATAACGTAACACAGCAGTTGCTATGGGGAATGTGCGCTGTTGGTACGTATATTCATGCTCCGTCTCATTTTGACGATATTTGTATGATTATAACGCAAAATGACGATAGCGATTTCAAGTATTTTTGTGATTTGGTTTAGCTAATGTCTAAATCATTTAATCTGAGTAGTAACGTAAATTTGATTAGTTATGGCCTTTTGTGAACTTCCGTCCGATAGTGCTCTCGTTAGCAAGGCCACGAGGTTGTTAATTTTATCGTATATTTTATTTAGATGTGTAATGTCTGCAGCGAAACACCACTGAGAGGATGTTTTATTTCACTTTTCAGGTATGTTTTTATATATATTTTTGTGTTTATTGCTTTGCTTTTATTATTGCATCATGTTTCATACGAAATGTGGTCATGTGTTGCGGTTCTACTATTGGTTCTATACTGTTGTTGTGTAAAACAAGAGTTGCTATGGGGAATGTGCGCTGTTGATGTGTAATGTTTGCAGCGAAACACCACTGAGAGGATGTTTTATTTCACTTTTCAGTAAACACAGATCAACAGAAATTATGTGTCCTTGCATTTATTGGAGAATTGGGTCCACTGACTCCTGTTCATCGGAGTGCATGAGGGATATGTGAACGAATTGGTCAAATCACAACGCAGAATACGATAGAGAGACCAGATCCAGTTACAGAAGCGACGAGATCCGTCACACATGATCATATTCTACATCCCTTAATACCTAAACTAACTATTAATTAGCAATAATTGGGAGTTTATTGAGGGAAGGCATAGTTAATAGTTAGTCAATAGTGAGAATTTGACCCTAATCTAAAGTGTGAGCAATAATTGTATTGTTATTATTATCATTATTATAATTTCCATCAGGGGTTGTTGTATCATGTTTTCAGTAATGACATGATGAAATAAATATGTTTAATTAAATGTTGAATAATAATGCTGAAATGAGGCAGGCCTGACTTTGTGAAAATAATAAATATATATTTTAACATTATTAACAATTATAGTTACAGTATATCATACTATAAATAATAAGATGACTACTACTACTACTACTAATAATAATAATAATAATACAACTTACAAACAAGTGGGGAAAATAATAATTCCGATTATCATTATTATTATTAATGACAAAATAGTATTCATAATAATGTTGTTGTAATAATAACGATTTACAATCAATTGGAGAATGATGATTGTCAGCTCTATGAGCTAAATATACAAGAATATTGAAGTCTCTCTCAACCAACTTGAAAACAGTCAGCACACCTAACAAGGCCTACGTCATTTAAAAAATAAATAAATACATCTCTCTTTAAAACACTCAAGTCTACAAACAACATAAGGCCCGTTAACCTTCAAACTTCGACTTCCAACTGTGACCGGTCAGAGACTAAGCAGTGCCACATGTTATCACAGGACACCTCAAGAGAGTTGTGTCGATATGGACATTAGCCATCTCTCCATTCTCTTCACCATAACAATGGCAGCGGCCTTTTAGGGAGCGCTTTCAAGACCGTTCTCCACTTATCTCCGAGGGTAAAAATAAACACAGTGAGCGAGACGTATGACCCCCACAAAGGACCCCCGGCTCCAATCGTATAAGAATCAAGAGGAGAGCCACAGCTTGCCTCTCGGACATTAAGACCGCCATTCTTTCTACATCTCAGCCGGATATCAGGTAAGAGGACTATATCTTGCATAACAGTATGGTGTACAAAACGTATGTTTAAAATAAGAATAATATTTTTTTTTGATGATTTAGAAAAACTGTGTTTTTTGGTTCACTTCTGAATTTATGTAATTAATATTTATTGAAAAAATAATACAACATTAATACTTACGATATATATTTTTGAATACAGAGTAAAAATGTCTGACAACGAAGAAGTGGAAGAGTACGAGTAAGTCTACCAATTTATCACTCAATTATCATCCATACATCCGTCAGTGACAAATATGTCTCTTACAATATTTATTTTAGTGATATTACAGTGTCCGAATAAGAATACTGTGCATTAACTGTCTACTACAGTCACAAATGCTATAGGGTATTTTAATACAGTCTACTTGTGACTCATCTGATAAGTCTACTTAATCTGAGAATTCATGCAGCTGTTGGGAAAGTACTTGAGCTATGAGAACAATGGAAATAACAGCACGATTTTGTCTTGTTCTCTAGGGAGCAGGAGGGTAAGTCTTGTGTTTCATAAAATAACTTTCATACTTACACTGTAAACATACTGTTTTTTTGCTAATGAAAAGGTCAGAAATATCAGCCTTGCAGCTACAGAGTTTTAGAAAAGTGAAGTATAACCACCCACTGTATATATGTAAAATAGAGTTGTTAAAATAGTTATTACACTGAAATTTGAAATGGTAGACAATATAAAACCTTCACACCATACCAGCTGATCAGGTTTTGCATGCGTTACCCTCCCATTTTAAAATATTCGGAGAAAGTTCGGACATGTAAGTGTGGTTACAAGATGTGGAGAACCGTCATGTAGATTTATGACTGTGAAATCTGAGATTTCCTTGTCAGTTAGGGAAGTTTTTTTTTCAACAAAACACACCCAAAAGTGACAATGATATGGAAAAAGTGGAGCGGAAATGTCTGAATGATCTGCATACCATCACTAATCCATTATTGTCTTTCAGTGCCACTTGTGGGCAGATCTCTTAGCTTCCATCCTAGTGATATTTTTGTGTTTGTTTGCTTATAACCTGCATGGCGTGTCTTAGAGGTGCAAGAAGAGGAGCAGGAGGAGACGCAGCATGAGGAAGGTAGAGAACGCTTAACTGCCGAACCCCATTCACTAACACTAAAAAAGTACTATAGTAACATGGTAATACCATATACCTGCCTACCACCTCTTTTATAGTCCTGCCAGTATAGCTACTGTATGTCACCATGTAACGTATTTGCATGCTGGCTACTTTGATTTGCCCAGGAAGTTTACGTAGTTTCTGTTTGTGCCGCCTTGTTGGCAGAGGCTACTTTCACTAACTTCGCCCACCAATGTCTGGTTGGGCCAAAACTCTCGTAATCTGCCGGAAGCAGTGGTGTTGGGAGTAAGGTGCGTTGCAGATAATTTTGCCGCGATCGACCCGAGTCCGTTCTTCTCCCTTTTCCCATCACATACTACGGAAGCTTGTTTCCGCCACAGAATGAAAAATGAAAACGCAATTGCGCCTTTTTTTTCTCACAATTGCGAGTTTACATATTTTCTCGCAATTGCTAGTTAGTAAGTCTGAATTGCGTGATATAAATTCGCAATTGTGTGTCATAAAGTCGCAATAGTGTGTTATAAAGTCAGAATTGTGAGATATAAACTCGCAATTCTGAGAAAAATATTTTTTTCCTCAGAATTTGACTTTAAGTTGCAAATTGCGAGTTTATATCTCACAATTCTGAGAAAAGATTTCAGAATTGTAAGATCTTAAGTCGCAATTGCAAGAAATAAAGTCAGAGTTGCGAGTTTATTTTGTGCAATTCTCACTTTATAACACGCAATTGCAAAGAAAACACTGATATTTTTACATAGTGTACAAATAATCTATTGCTATTTGCACTTAATGTAAATAGCCGCTGCTGGAAGTTTATTGCTGTCAAAAAGAAAATGCAATGACGGAACGGCAGTTTCTTTCAGTGTTTTTCCCCTGCGTTTGGCCTAAAACACTGTGTTCGTAGCCATCCAGTTGGAAATGTTGACTACAAATACAGTTTTTTTTTTTTTTTCAGATTGACCGTCGGTGTGTTCTCTCCATAGTTACGATTTTTTGCAGCACTTGGCCACTGCCTACAACATGCTTGATCCTTTACTGGAAACACCGTTATAACTCAAAGTTTGCTAAGAAGTATTTCCTACTAAAGCAAGCCGGTATTTGACTCTTGTTAAGCAAATCCATGGTGGCCTTGGATGGCAACATGCCCAGTGCATTATGAGTGTTCAAATGTTCCTACCTATCTGGCAAAAGGGAAAGATCTAAACTAATCAGGTAACACTGATTTGAAAAAATAAATTATAATTGCCTTTCTACTGCATAGGCAGCCAAGTTTTATTGAAAGCCCTTTTTGCCAGCAGTGAAGTACCCCTTTAAAATGTATAGATATTTCCAGTTTTTTTTTTTTTTTCTTCGATTGACGTGGTTACTTGTGTGACTTTTTATTTCCAACTGTGCTATAGTTCGATTACAATTGACCTATGGTTAAGCCACGCCCCCAAACTTGATGAGCCAATCACAGTGCACATAGCAATACACTCGGACATTCTCTGCTTCCACGTCCATTGAAATGCATTGCAGTTAGTCAGTTTTCCTTCGTTTTTATGTTTTTTCTTGTCATTTTAAGTTTAAAATGGTCAAATGGTGTGCATGGGGTACATGCAACTCCGACACTGGGTATCCCGAGAGGCTGGCGACGGTGTGTATTTTTTACCCTTTCCCAAGTCACATCTCAACCGAGATAAGTGTCTGCTCTGTTATGCGGTAGACCATAACACCAACTAAACGTGGATAAATTAAACAAGGATTTCTACATCTGTTCTAAAAGTCAACAACGTATTTGAACGTTATCTTTAACATCTCTAATGTAACGTTAGGCTAACATTAGAAAACATTAACGTTAGCTTCTAGCTGTGTTGTACATTATGTCACTTAGCTTCATTAACGTATCTGTAAATAGCAGATTATTTGTTACTGAGATAACAAATGTTAGCAATGTTGTGCTGAATGATTCATGTAAATGCTGTAAACTAACGGAGAGGTAAGCTACTCTTGGTAAAAATTGTAAAAAGGCTTGTCCTGGAAACGTATGCAACCTAGACCTGTACATATTTAATTCGATCATGAACCATTAATTACATATTGAAGCACAACATTTTAGACAAATTTCTACCAAAACAATTGGGGAACTTTTTTTTTTTTTTTTGCAGTTTGTCACGTTTACACTGACCTGTAAATTATTGCCTGGAGCTGAAGCTTTTCATTGACCTTCTCAACAATAACATTATTAATATAACCCTCCAATGCATAGTAAAGGCCTTTTTGGTGACTTCGAGATTATATATAATCTTTCTGTCTCCAAAAATCATCAATTGTCTCCTGTGAAATGTCTCCTACTGTGACAGCTGCCATAGCGCCTGTCACCAAATGTTGAATGTTTGTCCGAGTGAGTGGAGGGGGCGTGGCTTAGCCATAGGTCAATTGGTTTATTAGGGTCCATGTAAACGCAGCCAATGACTCACGCATAAAGTACCAATGTAAATTGAACAATGTAACCTACAGAAAGAGTTAGTACCGCTAATTTCAGAGTCTTACAGTCTGTCTGGAAAAAGACAAGCGGAATGACACAATCAGAGATCAGCGATCAGTGAAGAGTTTTAACGGCTCAGCCAATCAGATTTGAGGACCAGATATGATTTTGATAGGATTCAGATTTTGTTGTATAAATCAAAGTATGGTTTGATTTCCATCTGTACTACAATACTTTTTAAGTGTCGTCTGGCTTCAATCATGCCGACACATTTATCTCATATAGACAACAGTTGCGTGGGTGGTAGAGAGGTGTGTATTGCTGTGAGTGTGAAACCATCTGAGAGATTTGAGGTATGCTTTAATCTAACTGGCCTGCCACCAGTACCCATCATGCCCAGGCTGGTTGACGGATTTTTTTTTTTTTTTACCCTCAGGAACTAACTCTCTCAATCTTCCACAAAAGAGTTCACCGCACAGTCTTACACACACACCTTTTTTGTTTGTTTTTCACTCTCTCAAATGACTAATCCCAAAAGAATCTTTATGCAAATTAACACCTAATGAACCAAAAATAAATGATTCATAGTTGACGGTAATGTGAGCTAAATAGACCCGTCCTGCAACTTTCCCCAAATTCAGAGGCTCACGAAGAGGATGCGGAAGCAGGAGGAGAGGAAGAGACCCGGGAACACGGTGAGTCCTGTTGATGTGACCTCAAACCCCTCCAGACCTCCATCAAACAAACAGACAATTAGTGAATATAGGAAACGTTGCTAGACAATGCAAAAAGGTAGGTAATAAATAGTTTAATGCCATGTAAGCAGCTGAGGCTGATTTATTGCAATAGCTGTGTTGTACAAGTTAAACAAGAGTTGCATAAATACACTCAAAAATATGTTTTACATGCTGTACAAGATGTTTCACATACATACATACAGTATAATAACAAATCGAAAGCTTTTTCTGGTAAGATTTTATTAAGTCCTTAAGAGAAATTACAAAATAAAAACGTAATACAAACATGTGATTTACATAAAAAAGTCCAAGTTGCTAAACATATTTCCAATCATTATACAGTATTATTTCAATAACTTATGATAGGGAGACAAATCTAAGCTCTGTTGAGAAGAGATGTTGGTCAATAAACAAATAATATCAATAATGGGAGGAGATCATGAAGAGTTTCATGCTCTGCAGAGTTAGACAGACGTCAGTCACTGAGCGCCGCAAACAAACAGCGGTCGCCTTTTACTGTTCCTCCTGAAACAAAACAACAAGCTTATGCTGCGTTCACGCCATGTCGTAACCGTGATTACGAGATGGCAACCCGTGACGTTCTACCCGGAGCTGTTCAGATTTATGTGTTTTTATGTCAACAGTAATCACACTGAAATTAATCTACAGCGGTCAGGGGGTACAACTAGAGCTCTGCAAGTTGATTACTTTCGTTATTGTAATGTTATGTGCTTTGTGACATGAGACGTCTCGTGCAGCTTTGCAGAATCTGCTGTACGTGTTCATGTGTTTTGGAGGAGGCGTGGCTTTGATGACGCTCTTAAGGGAGGGTGGGATCTCATGCTAGCAAAAGCTAGCTCGCTATTGCTAGCCTCTCCGTAATTGCCTACCCTACCTTTTACGTCATTAGGAATTGCTCTAAAAATGATGGCATATTCTCTTGGATGGACTGGAAAAGAAATACGCTTAAAATTAAGAATACAAAATACCACTTACCAACATTTGGCTCACCAAAATAATATTTTTGTTTTTATACCAAAACCCCCGGGCCACAATTTTTTTTGTAATTGTTTAACAGGCTCATCTTTTGTCTAATTCAGAAAACACTTTCTGAGGAAATTAATTAAGTGAGAAAGTGAAAATTAAAATCAATATATCTAATTTTGTTCCACAGAACAAAATTGTATAGAAAAATCGTAGGTAGTTTAGTTTTAAAAGTTTGAAATCAAAATCAATTTGAAGGTAAGTCAATAAACTGTAAGGTTACTTTCCCCCCAATAGATAAAATATATATATATATATATATATATATATATATTATCCTTCAGAATATAATTTTCACTTTTATATAGTTGTTAACGTTTTAAACTACTAATATATTATGTGTATACTGTACCTGTGTATCTGGAACTGATCCATCAAGTGATATTTAACTGAACTCATAACACACTATAAATCTGAAAACATTCTGCTCCATGTATATTTGAAGTGAAGTGTAGTAATTGCCCCATCATTCTTCTGTCATCAGTTTCTCTTTCTGTCCCGCTGTTCTCTCTGTCACTGTCAGTGACAATGAATATCTTTCCATCTTTCTTTCAGATGGGGAAGATGAGACAGAAGATGGAGGAGGTATTGCATTGGTTAAAGTCAGGAAACCTGAGATTACTGCTTTCCAGTAATTGTTTGCGACATGTAGAAACCTGTATTACGGCGCACACACCCTTCTGAATGTGTCTTCAAACTAAGCAATAGATCATCCCAAATCCTTTTATGATAACACTCATTACATAGAGAAAAAAAGACAGCTGTTTTGGTTATAACCTAGTTTGCGGTTTGCGGATTTAATGACAGATTCGTCCCCATCTATAACCGTTTATTGTGCAAATTAACAGTAAAGTAAAAATAATTAATAAGTATTTTAAAAATCCCACTTTGAATGACTTCGGATTGTTTGTATGTTTGATTTTTCAGAAGAGTCGAAACCCAAATTCCTGAAGTAAGTTGACTTGTTGTATTTCTAAAGATCAAGATCCAAAGTATATGATTTCATATCATACATCATTTTGAAAGCCCAACGTTATATTTTTCAGACCTTTCATGTTGCCGAACCTGGTGCCCCCAAAGATTCCAGATGGAGAAAGAGTTGATTTTGATGTGAGTAAAATCCCCAGGAGGTTTACTGAGACTAAACTACTTTGGTTATGATGGGTCAAGATCGTAGAGATTTAGGGCTGGTAGTGCTCGCACCGCCTACAACGTCACCTAAAGCGCGCCCCAAATGGCCTACAGCGGTCAAAAGTACAAAATGGATCATAACTCCTAAACCGTTAGGCGTAGGCTCATGCTTATCATATTGTTGGAATCATTGAATCAAGGCTCGCCATTCTGCAAAATTTTCAGGTATTTTGGATTTTTTGAAAAACCTACTTTTGAGAACTTGTCCTAGGTTATTAGCTCGATTGGAACCAAACCAGTGCAGCAGATTCTGATTCTGTCAATAGTTATAAAAAAAAGGAGAAATTTCGGTTCAAGATCCCTAAGGGCGGCCACGTTAGAAGTGGGAGGAGACACTTTTACTGAAATGGCTATAACTCGTGAACGAATATAACTATTTTCACCAAACTCAGCACACCTATGTAAGAGCTCATTCTGCGGTCACGTTGAAAAGGATGTGGGGACTGGCCACTGAGGCGCTATTACAGGTAAAACTATAACCACTTTACCACTAGTCCGATTGACTTGAAAATTGGCATGCCGTGTCTTTGTTCCAGCTGCCATGTCAGCAGCCATATCACCCTGTAGCCCAAGACTGGTTGCCCACTGAAGGTAAGCAGGGCTGATTACCTGGATGGGAGACTCCTGAGAAAACCAGGTTGCTGCTGGAAGAGGTGTTAGTGAGGCCAGCAGGGGGCGCTCACCCTGTGGTCTGTGTGGGTCCTAACGTCCCAGTGTAATGACGGGGACAGTATACTGTCAAAGAGCACCGTCTTTCGGATGAGACGTTAAACCGAGGTCCTGACTCTCTGTGGTCAATAAAAATACCAGGATGGCCTTCGAAAAAGAGTATGGGTGTAACCCCGGAATCCTGGCCGAATTTGCCCCTTGGCCTCTGTCCATCATGGCCTCCTAAACATCCCCATATACTGAATCACTCTGTCTCCTCTCCACCAGTAAGCTGGTGTGTGGTTTGCGTTCTGGCGCACTATCGCTGCCGTTGCATCATCCAGGTGGATGCTGCACATTGGTGGTCGGCCAATGAATTACTGTTCTGTTAAAAAGCTTTAAAAAAACTTAGTAAATTGCCTGTATTTCCTGTAAATGGTCTTTTTCTTCTATGAAAATGTTTTTTCTATGATGTAAGTGGTTCCATGCTTGCTAAATAAAATCTTTTTACGCATAATGTGCTTATAGGGCTTAAATAGCTTGAACCCCCGATAATTGCTGCTGGCGGCTATATTTATTATTATTACTTTGCAAGTGAATTTGATTAGTTTTTCTTTTCTTTTTTTAAATAATTAATGTAAAACATTTTTTTTCTGTTTTACACTGAGTTTGAAATATTTTATGATGACCCAATTACTAATTAGAAAGTACTGAAATATCTTGGCAAAAAAAAACATACATTCGTAGAAACCAGCTAGTCTGAACCAGCACATATTGTCAGGCAACCTGTCACAGATACGATCTCAAAGGTTAATTTCCCCCCCCACAGGATATCCACCGTAAGCGTATGGAGAAGGACCTGAATGAGCTCCAGACGTTGATTGAAGCTCACTTTGTAAGCCGTAAGAAGGAGGAGGAGGAACTCATCAGCCTAACAGACAGGATCGTGAGTGAACAATGCTGTCCCATTACATGGCCTTTCTTTATTATTATGCAAAGCTTCTATTCACAAATGTATTACTTACAAAATACAAAAAACTGAGAAATGACAAGAATGCGCCCATTGAGTCAAATATGTGACCCAGACTGAAAACATTCCAGTAGGTGCATTAATTATCAGTTCAAGCCTGAATGTGACTCAACAGACAAGTGTCAAATCAATCAGCTGTCGTTCAATCAGTCGCTCTGTCATTTTGAAGAATAAACGACGTCATTAGCTCTTGTTGAGTGATCTCCCCCTGCAGATGAAGCTGTCAAAGTTGTAATGTGACCGATCCCGCAGGAGAAACGGCGTTCCGAGAGAGCAGAGCAGCACAGGATCCGCAGCGAACGCGAGAAGGAACGACAGAAGCGCGTGGAGGTCAGTAGAAACCAAACGCAATGGGACATTTCCCGTTACCTCACACTCAGGAAAACTGGTATTAGCTTTGCAAATCCTTTCCTGTTTTCAAATGTCCAGGAAGAAAGAGCTCGCAAGGAGGACGAGGAAGCCAAAAAGAGAGCAGACGACGATGCCAAGAAGAAGAAGACGCTCACCAATCTGCATTTCGGTGGTTACATGCAGAAGGTCAGAGTTGAGACATTTTCCCAACATGTTGAGTGACAGAAATTTTGTCGACATTTATGTATGTTTAAAAAAAAAATTGCAGATAGAGAGACGGAGTGGGAAGAAACAGACTGAGAGAGAGAAGAAGAAGAAGATTCTTGGCGATCGGCGCAAACCTTTGGACATCGACAGTGCCAACGACTCCATTCTCAGGTTTGATAAGTCATTCTACAAGCAGGAGCAGATGTAGGGCCACAACAGGTCATGCATTTCAATGTGTGCACAGTTAAAGGGACACTCCACCCAGAAATGAAAATTTGTCATCATTTGCTCATCCCTTTTTTCTTCAACAGTTTTGCTTCCCAATGACTTCCATTGAATAGACAGAAAAGACAGAAAAGAAAGTCATGTAGTTTTTAAACGACATGAGATAATTGGAATTTATGGGTGAACGTAAGCACATAAAAGCAGAAAAACAACATTAATATGATAAATAAGCACATTTATTATTAATAATAAATAAAGTTGTCAAACGTACCAGTAGTATACAGTCAGTTCTAAAAAAAAAAGTTGACGATACCAGCATTTCTGCAGTAGTATCAAGTAACAGATATATTCGGTACACACTGATAGACGCTTTCAAACACTCTCCTTCATGTTTGTTTGAGCGCTTCTTGAGCATCAAAGGTTTCTATTTACAGCATGTTTTACAAGTGTTGAGCGTTGTAGCCAATCACAATCATATCTGTTGAGCATGTGAACGCAATCGCCTATCAGAGATGCCAGTCAGTAAGTTAGTTAGTCAGAATCTGTGGTTTCACTTTATTTTGATATATTCTTTAACACATTCTGTTGACTATAAGTAACGTTGCACCTACATGTCTACTAACTCTCAACAGAATGTTCAAAAGGGACCATTGAATTCGATGCAATGACTGACAGTAATAATCAAACGGACAAGACCAAACGGGACAATTCAACAGTTTTTTTCTCTGGTACAGAAATTGGTATAAAGAAGCACATAAAATTGGTACCAAGTCCAACTACTGAAATTGTGTTACTGTGGCAACCCTAATAATAATCACAATAAACAAATTCCCCCACCTAGTAATGTAGTTCAATAGGCACAACTCTGTCTCGTCCAGTCAAAATTGTTTTCCTACTCCTTAACTTTTAGATTAATGTTCTATACAAATAGCAATCAATCAGATTTAATACTAAGAGAACGACACTTTCGCTCTATTTCTCATCAGGGAGAAAGCAAACGAACTGTGGAGCTGGATGCGTCAACTAGAAGCAGAGAAGTTTGAGTTACAGTACCAGTTTACCAGACAGAAATATGAGGTAAGGCTTTATCACCTGGAGTGTTACTAGACCCACAGTCTCAACATGAAATCAGAAACAGCCCTATTTACTATCTTAACACTTTTTTTTTCTAGTCTCTATGTGTCATCAGTGCACGTTATTCAAAGAATAAAAAGTCATCATGATCTGATTATCCTGTTCGGTGAGATGTTTAGTGTTTTTCATTGTGCATCTCTCTACAGGTCAATGTCCTGAGGAACAGAGTCAGTGACCACCAGAAAACGTGAGTTCATCTATGTTTGTCCAACCTGATCTCATGAAAAAAACAACTATTTTACGAGGTGGCGATTTTGTACGAATGCATACGATGCGATTTGTATGAAAGGAAGCATGAGGGTCCACTCCTAAACATACAATCATTATGTATGTTCATATGCACTTATTTCCGTCAGTCTGAATGAATCCAGTCCGATTTCAGATTTTGAAAATTCTGTTTATGTGAGAATTCTTCTGTTTAACGGACTAAACAGAAGAAATGAACTAGAAAAGATTTCCAAGTGAAAGAAGGCGGAGCCTCAGAGCCAAACCTAACCATTACGTAATCACCACGGGCCAATGGTAGTACGAAGTGTCAATTGTCAATTGCCGGAAAAGTTCGCTTTGGCAAGCTGTTTCAAAGTTTCGAATCAAACTTCAAACGAACTTTGTTTTGGCCTGGTTTCGTTCTAAATGATGTCACACCAGTTCGTACTTCAATGTAGCTTGAAGTATATTGTGGCCTTAATTATTTTTTTGTTTGTTTTTTCTTATAACCATAAAATAAGCTTCCCAAACTAAACATGAGAACTGGAAAAAGCCACTGTGATAGTGTCACCAGTGTAACGGAAGAGTATAATTGTAATGGTTTGTTTAGATATGTCTTGTTGACATATCTAAACAGAAAGTTAAACCGCGAGTATTGTCATTTTTGTCTTGTTGACATATCTAAACAAAAAGCTGACGTACAGTAGTACTGTGCAAAAGTCTTAGGGTGTATTCACACCAGGAAAGTCCGATAGTTCACTTGCTTTGGTCCGGACCAAATAAATTTTTTATGTTGTTGTTGTTTGGTACGGTTTGCTTTCACACTGCTCTTTTTGCAAGTGAACCAAAATTTGTAAACAAAACCACACGTGTGCTAAGGTCGTCCATTCATTGGACAAGGATTCTCAAGTAGGGAAATTAGGAAGTGCAAAAAAAAAGCTATTGTATATACTGCTAACAAGTGCTGTCAACGTTAACGCTTGCGATTAAGTTAGACCAGTTTAACGTAAATTAACGCAGCACCCCCCGCCCCCCACACACACACCCACCCCCCATCCCTGTATTGTAACTATCGTTACATTATATGAACTCGCTCGTGTTCATGCAAATGCTTTTAAAGCATTTATGCGCGATTATACTAAAGAGAACGCTCTGTACGTGAATGTCCTGATGTGCACACACTCATTCATTCATTCCATTTCAATGATGCACACACGACGCGCAGAAAGACGTGCAACAGTATCGTGTGGCCAGACAGCGTGCCGGAATGAAATGCTCTTTCGCACTTGAACGAACAATAACACAAACCATTATGCCAAAATGTAGTATATCAACAACAGATCACTTTCCCATAACGCAACTCCGACTATGGAGGCCTGTTAACTCAAAGGCGCAGCTCGAAGCTCTAGAACTTTCTTGCAATTGGGTCGGTTCATGTTCACATCGTAAACGAACCGTACCAGAGTTCGTTTGGAACCGTACCGAGACCACCTCTTCAGCTGGGTCTCGGTTCGATTGTTTGGTCCGCACCCGAGTTCGATTGCTGTATTCACGCCTGCCCAAAAGGTCCGCACCAAGGGGGGAAACGAACTAGAGTTCGATTTAATCGAACCAAACAAGGCAGGTGTGAATACACCCTTAGGCACATTAGTATTTTCACCCCAAAAGAAGTTAAAAAAGTTATTTATATCTTTTGCACAAGAGTCAATCTACTCATCATCAAATCTGCATGAAGATGAATAAACTTGGCACTCATAAGATTGGCAGGTTTGTGATGGTTGTCCACCCAACTGGTTCTGGCATTACTTTGGTTAACGCATACCTGTGCCATTCTCTCAGGGTTTGGTATATAGCTTCTTTTTTTCTTTTTTTTACCCTGCTGGAGGACTTTCTCATTCAAATCAAACTCTGACTCATGCACTCCTGCCTCAGGCATGGAACACTGACACACAGTGTTTGTGAATGCATTGTCAGAGTGACAGACCTGTCAGCCGGCAGAGCCGCTTCTGGGGCAGAAACCGATCGTGGGAGACCGAACTAAAGCGCTTTGGGCTTTAGGGTTTGGGTTGCAATCTACTGCACTGCAAACTCAGCATTTACTGCATGTGCATGTCCAGCACTAACCTCTCACACACATGATCAGTCAGCGGAGGGAGACGCTCTGCTCCAAAACCTATGAGCTGCCTATATTGACAGTAGTTTAAGACATTAGTGCACTCTTACATGTGACCCTGGACCACAAAACCAGTCACATGGGTCTATTTTCTGAAATTAAGATGTATACTTAATATGAAAGTTAAATAAATAAGCTTTCCATTGATGTGTGGTTTGTTAGGATAGGAGAATATTTGGCCGAGATACAACTATTTGAAAATCTGGAATCTGAGGGAGCAAAAAAAAAAAAAGTAAACACTGAGAAAATCGTTTAAAGTTGACCATTTATGTTCGCGATTGTGCTGCATTCACTCACAGTCACAAAAATAAATGTTTTATATATTTACGGTAGGAAATTTACTAAATATCTTCCTGGAAAGTGATCTTTACTTAATATCCTAATGATTTTTGGCATAAACGAAAAATCAGATCAGTATGATTGGTCAGATCACCTGTCAATCAAGCTCCCTGCGAAGGGTCAATTACGTTTTTGTCTCCGTTTGCCTTTCTGTCTTCAGATCTTTTCTGTTTTTCAGCCGTAAAGGCACTAATTTCCCCGTTGTCTCCGCTGATAAAGCAACGATAAGCGTCCACTCATTTTCATAGACGGCAGCCAATGAGCACGGCGATACTCTCCGACCCACAATGACAAAACATGGTTCATGGCTGTGATAAACTAAAGGCTGTTGTTTTCTTGGCTATTTTTTCTTCTATAGGACAAAGAGAACTAAGAGAGGCCTCAGGAAGTGAATGCTGTGCTGGAAGACACACTCGGCTCCTCACAAACACACATAAATCATGAAGAGGACATCGAGGAACGCTGCGTATACTACTTCACGGATTCATTCGCTTTTAATTAGTCCTTACTGAATAAACACTGTAGATTTGGTGTGTACAACTGAACACACACACAAAAATCAAATAAAAAAATATTTAAAAAACAATCAGAAAAAGAAGCTCCAATTGTATTTTGTTGTGAACAATACTGTTCGAAAGTTTGGGTTCAAAAAGAAAGAAACACTTTTTTTCAGGAAAATATTTCTATTTCAAATATTAAATGCTGTTCTTTTGGACTGTCCATTCATCAAATAATCATAAAAATGTAATTAAATAGGCTTATTTGTGGAAAAAATATATATATTAGAGTTACATAAAAGCTTTTTATTTGTTTTCTTCCTAATTGTCCTCGAAATAGTGGTAAAGAACCCCCCCCAACAACCCCCCCCAACACAAAAATGGTTTGGCCACTGATCAAAATTTCATGTTGTCATTTGATTTGAAGTTCAGTACGCTCAAAATGTCAGGCTGTACCCACTAGTAAAAAAAAAAAAAATATCAACACTTATATCTGGTGTCTGAACAATTTTTGGTTTGACTGTAAATGACTCTGTGGCAGAAAAAGATATGCATGCATATGCACAATAAAATGCCTTTCTGTGGTTTAAGAGGGAAAGAGTTCAAGGGATTCTCCTCACACATGATATGCATATTAATATTTGGCACACGAGCGTGTATAAAGTATGAACACTTTCTGCTATTCACATCATCATCATGTGTGCTTTAACATTGAGAAGTGCCCATCTGAAACATTCGAAACATGATTCTACTAAACACCCACGAGCAGAACCGGCTAAACGCAGCACCGTAATGACCCTTGCTGAAGCCAGCGTTCAATCTCTCCAATATTACGACGGGAACTGTATAATTACTGGGAAATTTGTGTGCGTCATGAAGTGTCTCCTGGCTCACAGCCCGTCGCTTCTAGTGTAGGGTGGAGATCCTGAGTAAACATACAAACTAATAAATACAAATGCTTTCTTCGGAAGTCACAGTGATAAATGTCTGCTTTCTGATGGCGAAATTACATTCGTTAATCTGTCTCTATTATAAAGACATATGTTTGAGGTTTAACGGTTGTTGATGCAACAGTTGTTTTGTAAGATCACAAAGTGGAAATTAAATCATACTCAGTAAACTGACATTTCTCATGATTGATTCGAGGTGAAAGCTGGATAAGAGGTTTTTTCCTCGTCACAGGTGAAGAAAATACCGTCAAGTTAAGTTAACAATGGGTTCTCGTAATCAATGTGTTAGATGCGGGAGAAATGGGCAGGAATAAAGAATTATGGTAAGCCGACTGGGTCAGAGTGTCTCTGAAACGGCAAGACTTGCGGTGTTTCTCCAGGTCAGCAGAGCTGAGAATTTACCAACAGTGATCCTGAGGAGAGACAAACTACAAACCGGCGACCGGGTGTTGGGAACCCAAGGCTCATCGGTGCACGAGGGCAGCGAAGGCTATCCCGTCTGGTCCGAGCCAACAGAAGCTCTACTGTGGCACAAGTCACACACAATCTTAAAGGGATAGTTCACCCAAACATGAAAATTCTGTCATTATTCACTCACCCTCATGTCGATCCAAACCCGTAAGCCTTTCGGAACACAAATTAATTTCTTTTCTGATGAAACTCTTTCCATATAGACAGCCTAAGAAATTGCAACTTTGACGCTTTAAAAAGTTCACAAAGAGAACGGAAAACTAATTTTTTGTTTTGGGTACTGGGAGTAAATAGTTCTCACTTTAGATTAGGTCACGGACAATGGAAAAATGTCATTAAAGGGATACTTCAGGATTTAGCATTAAGCTTTGTATCAGTAGAAAACCTGTAGTATTTTGAATTACCGTGCTTCCCTCCCTCATGTCCCCCTGAGACAAGAGATTTATGTATTTTTTGTCTGTAAAAAATCCTCCGATGATGCAAAAATTGGCATTTTGCGTCATCGGAGGATTTTTTGGCCAGAGGCTAAAAACTACAGCCAGTAGAAGGCGCTAGATCCGCATGTTTTCAACCTGCCCATAGAGGGTGGGATCTCACTCACCGAATGTACAAATAGTGTCAGCCATTTTTTTTTTTGGAAACTAAGCTAACAGGCTCTTATTCTGTGGAGAAAGCTGAGTAATATGGGTTACCATACATCCTTTTTCACGGACACATTCGGCCGTCGAGATCGTCCAAAATGTCCGGGATTTGGCTTTTGCTTTCTACAGTCGCCATTTATTGTTTACATGCACACCTTTTGTTTCAATCTAACTGAATTCATTCCGATTGGTGGATCTGAATGCGTTTACATAAACGCTAAACAAGTGATGGGTTAATGTGTGTTTTAACATTGCTAAGAAAATTCCCGCTTCTCCGTGAAAGATACGAGACCGGTGGGTCTCACAGGTGTCGCTCATCAGTAATCACGCCACCGGCCTCGCGTCGTTCTCCCCGCGGCCGTCAGTCTCGTCCTGCTCACAGTAAACATAATGAATGGCGACTGTAGAACGCAAAAGCCGAATCCTGGACATTTTTGGCGATCTCGAAATCCCAGGCAGACTCGTCAGGGAGACTCACTAGTAGCCTAGCCTTGTTGTTTAACTGCGCTCTTACCGGTAGGCGTGGCTTGGGAGTGGCCTGGTAGGGCAGTGAAGCAAGTGCATTCTGGGAGTTGTTGTCTTTCATCCACATGAGCCACAAATACATTTTCTGGCTTTTCTCAGTCTAGAAGGCTCCAAATATAATTTCACATTTAAACTACATAAATGACCCATTTTAAATACACAATTCAAATTTAACACAATTTAAATTAATCTTTACAGAGGTGAAGTATCCCTTTAAGTGCTTTTTAAACCAACCTTTATTGGGCTTTAATTACATTCATATTTAGTGTTCCTTAAAATGTTTACACACACACACACTTTTTACGGGAATAAATTACATTTTCCCATATAAAACTATTTACAGTTAATAAGTTGTTAGCAAAGCGTAAAAAACAGTATCTAACTCTTTACATGAGCTAAATAAACAATAATAATTGTTAATTATAGTGACAGTGAATAAAGAAGTCACTATTTATTACAATTTTTTTTACAATCACTTTGCTACTATTTTCAGAACCTTGATGTCATTTTTCAAAACTTAAGACACAAAACTCAAACCGGTTATCACTTGTAACACAGGCTGTCTAATGTTCAAAACATTGCATTGTTGTATAGTTGAAACATAACTATAGATCACCCATACACAAGCAACCGATAGTTTCACTGTGTCATTGTTCGTACAATCATTAAATATTGTAGAACAAAATAGGTGATGCAGGTTTTATTATGGTACTACATGTACAGTAAATACTCTGCCTCCACTATTCGGCCTGGTCACAATTCTACAGGGAACATTAGAGTAAGAAGACACTTGGTCACATCACCTATTCTGTGATACACATTGGTATGCAGTCATTTGAAAATTGAGAGTAGCATAATGTTTAGTGCATGTTGATAACTTAACGGTTCTCATTGCGGAACGTTCTGATTGAGGCCACGGTTGACCTTCTGAGGTTTGGTTGTATCATTGTAGCCGCCAGTCATTGCACAACAGTCCTCTACCACGTTCCCCCACGCCTCTCAAACGAGGCCCACGACCACCTCTCAGAAAGAGCGCCTGTCCCCTGCCATTCCTTTGACCAACACGTCTTCCTCCCACTACTGCTTGACCCCCATTGTGACCTGGATCACCTGCTGGCTCCATGTTAAGTATCACTATGCTCTTGCAATTGAATCCCAATCAACTCTTTACAGTATATACTCATTCCTCAATGTGCACTCAATCATCAGTAAAGAGTTGGCAGAATTGGACAAGCAATTACAAGGGCCTGCATCTATACAGTGCAGTCCTGTCAATACTGTAAATAGTCTGGAAAGGTGGTACAGTATTTGGGACCATAGACACAGTGTCTGATGAAGCATTATGATAAAATATTAGGCTACATCCATGGATATTGTAGTCGAATTCCTTCATGCTCCACGCTAATTGGTGACAATGAATCTCGCTATCTTGAAACTTTCCTGATTTACTGTAAACACGGAAGATTGTTTGTCTGTTTCCATACAATATGCATTAAGAGTAATGCAACAGTTACTTATCATTCTGAGCAGTTGTATCAATTGATAGTTAGATCATTGTAAGGAAATGAATAGACACTCATTTGAAATGTAATGTGTGAATTGCCTTTTGAAATAGTAGTACTTTGATGTTAAGTTGTCTCATATTGAACAGGTGATTTTTGTTGAATGAACACACAGTTGTATGTGTATTGTATCCAAGCAATTGAGAAAAGGGTTAGAGTTTTGAAAAATTAGCATTTTGATCATTGGTTGTGAGTTTTGTGTCTAGAGTTGTGAAAAAATGACATCAAGGTTCTGAAAATAGTAAAAGTGATTGTAAAAAACTGTAATATATTAACAATGTATGACTATAATATATGAACTATGAATTAACTATTAATGAATAGTTTGCAAAATATTACTGTACATATTATTATAAAATGTTGCCCATAATTCCTTTGACAATTAATTTACCAAACTATAAATTTCATGATTTCAGCAAATGTATGAGTAACATAAAATACAGTTAAAAATTAAACATACCTTAACATAAAACACAATTCTTTTTGGATTGCACTTTTATTTCAGAAATACAGGTTTTATGCAAGATTAAAATATACATTGTTGGTCATGCAGATGCCAAAATGTCATTTTACACAGCCATATTTAATATTTTATTACAAAAATATCCTAAATGTCCACTTTCTGTTTGTCTGTTTCCATTTATATATTTTTTGACAATATGATAATATCATCAAGACATTATCCCATAAGCAGAGGAAATCACAATCCAGCCAAACCAAAGTCAAATAAAAATTACATTCACAAATATCACACACATAGCAAAGAGCAAAACATAAAAAAGGCAAGTTTGGCTTTAAAAAGGTAAGAATCAAAATATATCTGGAAAACAATTAATCTTGCATTTACTGCTCTCAGCAGCCAGTTGACAAAAGACAATATCATTTCAGATTTCAAAACAGAGCAATACATTCCCGTTCAATCCCATTCAAATTGAATGCATCTAGCATTACCTCTCCTAAAATATCCAAAAGTCCAGTTATCTTTACAATGCCAATATACATGCTGTAAGTCACCTAAAGCAGCATATACAGTATACCACTAAACTGTGCTGAGTCTTTTTCATATAATGTATTTACACATGAATTATTTGTGATTAACAATGTTAAACAAAAACAACAGAAATTAAATGTCTGATGATTGACAACTTCAAAAGTTTAAGCTGATTCTAGGTGAGAACTGGGTTTTAGTGCTGTGGAACCGGAAGTTTGTTCGATTCCAACCTAGCCAGCATTTCAACGTTTATTTACGGATGATTCAACCTCATCAAGGCTCTTGAATTTCATTTCGTTTTTGCAAATCGAATCAGCAAC